>JAREIK010003404.1:315837-334132 GCA_029783825.1 Sapria himalayana | reverse complement strand
CGATATATACTAATTAATATACAATATTATATGTACATATAATTCTACAATATTTATGTACATATACTACATATATACGTGAATATATACAGAGTATATATGTACGTATATACCTAGTATATGTATGTATAACGTAGATATTTATGTATATACCAAGTATATATGTACGTATAAACAGAGTATATATTTATATATTTACAGAGTATATAGTACGTATATACAGAGTATATAGTACGTTTTAAAACCGAGTATAAGTATATATATCGAGTATATAGTACGTATATACAAGTATATAGTACATATATACCGAGTATTATGTATGTAGTACTCGTATATATGACGTTATACCTAGTATATAGACGTATATACTGAGTACATACACTGTATATACTGAGTATATTCACATGTATATACGAGTATATATGCATGTATATTACAAAGTTTTATATGCACGTATATACGGAGATAATAACATATAATACTAAGTATATATTTACATATAATACTGCAGTATTATATGAAACATATACTATAGTATATACATACCTATATAATATAGTATATATATATATGTATATACTTAGTATATACGTACTTATATACTACAACATTATGTGTATATACTTAGGTTATACGTATTATATAATACAGCATATATGTGTGTATATACTTAGTATATATGTACTTATATACTACGCATATATGTGTGTATATCTGAGTATATATAGGTATATACCGAGTATACGTACGTATGTACCAATTACAGACGTGTATATATTGAGTTTAAGTAGGTATATATTGAGTTTAACGTATGCATATACCCAAGTATATATGCATGTATTACTGAGTATATGCACGTATTAATGAGTTTATATGCATGTATACTGATTATATATGTACTCGATATATATGCACATATATACTCTGTATATTATGTGCATATATAATCGAAATATACGTATGTATATACTCAGTATATATTGCACTATATACTATAGATATATGTATGTATATATTGTAATATTATATGTACATATATATAATCACATAACCTCAGATGACAACAAAACTACTACAAATTAGTATTATCCCATTTATACTCACAAAGATGACCAAACTATAACAAATTAGTATGATCCCATTTATACTTCACAAAGATGACAGAAAACTTCCAAATCAACATAACTATGAAAACAAAAATTATTTAAATTTTAGAAAAATATCTCTGAAAACTATTAGAGAAAAACCTGGAAGACGAGCCACGAGCCAGGGCTTGGGGGCATCAAAGTTCGCATTTGCCTCCCCACAACCAGAACTCTCTTTCAGTCCCAAGGCTTATAAGAGGGTTGCTCTGCCTCGCCATGACTGAGCTGACAAGCTAACCAAGAACTGGCGGATGAAATAGAGACTACTCATCTGTAGTAGTACCATTAACAAATAAATAAGAAACTTGAACCTAGAAAATGGAGCACTCCGCCATGCTAATGTGCCACACAAAATGATGAATAAATTATTAGAATAATATTTTGAATAATTACAATCTAAGCAACCATTGTCTTACATATTTAAAACAAAGACATAACAAATTTTATTACATCTTATTCATCAATGTATCTACTAATAGTGCATAAAGTATAATCTATCAGTGCAATGATGTTGCTTTCTCTTCCTCAGCTCCTTCGATCACCATTTTTCTACTGCTATAAAGCTGTCCGAGTCGTGGTGCATCATGTCTAATAAAAATCCCTCACTTGTACAATCTTCATATGGAGAACAATGAGGTACCATTCTGTACGAAATTAAATCAATGAATAAAATCAAAAAAAGAACAATAAAAAAAATTATATTTAGAGAAATGTATATACTATAGTATATATGTTCATATATACTATAGTGTATATGATCATATATTACTGCAGTATTATATGTACATATATATTGTGTTTGTATATACTCAGTATATATGTACATATAATATTGTAGTATTTTATGTACAAATACTATAGTAATATATGTGTGATATACGTACGTATATACAACATTGTTGCTGCTACTGCTGCTGCCGCCACTACTATTGCTCCTGTTGCTGCCGCTGCAGCGATGGCTGCTGTCGCCGCCATTGCTGCTCCTTCTACTGCTGCCATTACCAGTTCTACTGCCCCTACTGCAGCCGTACTGCTGCTGCTGCTACTACTGCGGCACCACTACTGCTGTTGCTGCCGCTGCAACTGCTGCTGCTGCTACTACAGCTATCGCTGCTGCTACCACTGTTGCCGCTGATAATAAAAGTGGGGCTGGCAATGATGCTCGATTATTAGAAATCAATTTTAGTTAAATGATATTAAATGAAACAAAAATACAACCCCTGAACATATTAAAGCATAATAATTAATACAAACATATAATATTACAATAAAAATACATTTAATTTTGAAAAAATTAAATTTAAGTTCCTAAAATATATGGAAAAATGATAAAGATTTATACAATATCCAAAAAAAATATGTATTAATTAGATGAATGATATGAATGGATATTAAGTTTCTGAAGCATGTAGTTATACATGTTGTAGATGTAGTTATATATAATGGACACCAATAAAAATGTAGAGTTACTCCTAACGACCTAACCTGATTCATAATCTTATTTGTGTAGGATTTCCACCTCACATTGGTCTCACTACATCCATTCTTAGGTTTGATTTGTTGAGCTGATGGTAGAAAGCTGTGTTCAGAGGTTTGAGGATCTAGAAAATGACTAGTTCTTATTAAAATTATCATATCTAATAATTTTAAAATATATAAGTATGTACCTTGCTTTTTAGGCATGCTTTGCATGTGCTTCTTATTAAAGTGGAAAAATAATAGTCTTGTTTTGCATTTTTTTCTTAAAAAAATAATAATTAAAGGAAGGATATTGCTGGCAGAAGTTGATGATCACTTCAATTTGGGCTCTTCATTTTTTGAAGCATTCATGTTCAATACGATGGCTCATGTTCGTACCGAGGTGGATCATTTTCATTCTTCAGCAATAAATTAACAAGGTCGAGACTTGAGGTGGGTCATTAATTTTTGTTTTGTTATCGTAGAAAGCTGTGATAAAGAAATATGGCTATGAATCCTTTACTGGTGACTAGAGGAGCTGGGGGAATTAAAGGAACGTCAATTTCATGAGCAGATTATACTTTATGCAATGTCGTTAGATGTATTGATGAAGAAGATGTAATATAATTTTGTTATGTTTTTGTTTTAACAATATAATATATAGTATCAAAAAAATTTATTAACTACTTTTATTTTTTGTTAATAATAAATTATGGTTTATAGTTTATGTTTTTATTTAATTTAATATAAAACTTAAAAATATGTAATCAATTTTTTTGTAAAAAAATATAATAGTAAAAATAATTTTAGAATGAAGATATCTAAGGATTTTTCCCTCACTGATTTAGCTAGGGACATTTCTATAAATCTAAAATATGAACAAAATTAGCAAGGGAAAAATAAATTTAGCTAAGGAATTTTACGTCGTTAAAAATTTTTTTATATAGAATTTTTCGAACATTAATTTTTTGCGATGAGCACATTAGTTTTGGAAAACATCGGTCATTAATCCATCATTATTCTGTTTTAGCAATAGAAAAATCATATTTAACTAGAGAATTTTTCCAAGTTATTTGAAATTGTTTTATAATGATATCTATTTGTATATCTACCTAATAGTATATATGTATATCTATTTATCTAACTATTTGTCTATCTTTATATCTGCCTGTATATCTACATATCTATATATCTATATAAAATCTATTTTTCTATTTGTCTATCTACCTATATATCTTTTTAGGTATCTATCTATCTATGTATCTATCTGTCTGTCTGTCTGTATGTCTATCTATCTATCTATCTGTCTATATGTCTATCTATCTATCTATCTATGTATTTCTCTCTCTATTTTTCTAATTCTTTATCTATTTAACTATCTATCTATCTTCATGTCTATCTATATATCTATCTATCTGTTTTTCTATTTGTCTATTTGTCTATTTGTCTGAATCTCTAATTACTTATTTTATATCTTTGTAATTGTCTAACTATATATCTTTCTATCTATATATCTTTCTAACTATCTATTTTTGTTTCGGTCATCAGTCTTTTAGTTAATATATATATATATATCTTTTTATCTACATATCTATCTATTTATCTATCTATCTACCTATCTATATGTCTAGCTATTTATCTATCTATTTGCATATTTGTTTATGTCTATATATCTATTTGTCTATATATCTATTTTACTAACTATCTAACAATTTAACAATCAATCGAACTATCACTCTATTAGTCTATATATTTATCTATCATTATATCTATCTTCCTAACTATCTATTTATCTATCTGTCTGTCTGTCTATCTATCTATCTTTTCTGGCTATCTATCTATCTATCTATCTATCTATATATCTATCTTTTTGGTTATAGATCAATCAATCTATCTATCTATATATATTACTATTTGTCGATATGCATATTTGCATTTATATCCATCTCCCTATCTACCTATTTTTTTATATAACTAACTTTATTTTTTCTATTTTTCTATCTATCTATCTTTCTATCTATCTTTTTCTCTTTCTATTAGTCAATTTATCATTCTATCTATCTATCTAATTATATATTTCTCTATCTATATGTCTATAATAATGATATCTATCTATCTATCAACCTATCTATCTATTTTCCAATCTATATAGCTATCTATCTATCTATCTATCTAATATATCTATTTGTATAACTATCTAATTCTCTAACTCTTTAACTATTTATTAAACTATTAGTATATTAGTCATTATATTTAACTTTATATTAATCTATCTATCTATCTTACTATTTATCTAGCTATCTATTAATTTATCTATCAGACTATCTATCTAACTGTCAATCTATATATATGTCTTTCTACCGATCTACTTATCGGCCTATTTATTTATCTGTATATCTTTCTATATATCTATTTGTGTATCTATCTATATACCTTTTTATCTATCTTTTTATCAGGCAATTTGTCTATCTATCTATCTGTCAATCTATCTATATGTTTAACTATCTTTATCTATCTATTTGTCTAAGTGTATAACTAGTGATTTGTCTATTTGTCTATTTGGAATTCTATCTATCTATCAATTTATATATCTATCTATCTATCTAAATGTCTATATTACTATCTATCTATCTATTTATTTATCTATCAATCTATCTTTTTATCAGTATATTTGTTTATCTATATATCTTCCAATTTATCTATATGTATATCTGTCTATATGATTATCATTCTATCTATATATCTAACAATCTTTAAATCTATATATAAAACTATATGTCTATATATATATATATATATATGTCAAACTATCGATATCTTTATCGACTTATCCTCCAATCTACTTTTTTGTCTATCTATATATATGTTTATTTGTAAATCTATAAATCTATCTGTCTGTCTATTTTTTTAACACTCTATCTATCTATCTAGCTGTGTATATGTTAATTTGTCTAACTTTCTAATTATATATCTATCTATCTATCTATCTAACTATATATATGTCTATCTATTTGTCTATCAATAAATTTTTCTATTTGTTTATATGTTTATATGTCTATCTGTTTATCTGTTTATCTATCTATCTATCTACCCATCTATCTCTTTACCTATCTCTATATCTATTATTATATTTATCTATGTGTCTATCTATCTATTTGTCTATATATTTATTTTTCTAACAATTTGACTATTTAACTATCAATAGAACTATCAGTCTATTAGTAAATATATGTATCTAATTATCTATCCATATATCTATCTCTTATCAATCTATCCATCTATCTGTCTATCTATTATCTATCTATCTAACTATTTATCTATCTATCTATCTAACTATTTATCTATCTATCTATCTAACTATTTGTCTATCTATATATCTACCTTTCTACTCATCTACCTATCTACATATTTGTTGATCAGGTCTATCTTTCTTTTTATCTATCGATCTATTAATCTATCTATACATTGATCTTTCTATCTGTCTATTTATCAATCTATGTATCTATTTATCTAAATATCTATCTATCTATATGTCTATGTGTGTATCAATCATTCGATCTATTTTTCTATCTCTATATCTATCTATCTATCTATCTTTGTATCTATCTTTTTATTCGGTTATTTGTTTATCTATCTATCAATCTATCTTTCTATCTATCTATTTTTCTATTTGTTTATCTATATATATGTCTATTTATTTAACTAACTATCTATTTATCTGTCTATCTACCTATGTCTCTATTTGTGAATTTGGATATCTATCTATCTGCCAATTTATATATATACCTATCAATCAATCAATCTATCTATTTATCTATCCTACTATCAATCAATCAATCTATCTGTCTATCTATTTATTTTTCTAACTTTCTATTTATCAATCAATCTATCTATATGTCTATCTGGCTATCTTCCCATTTATCAATCAGATGAATTATCTATCTAACTATCTATCTATCAAGCATCCTATCTTTATATCTATCTATATGACTATATGTCTATATATATATATATATGTAAAACTATCTATATTTTATCTGCTTATCCTCATATTTGCATTTTTGACTATCAATCTATATGTTTTACTATCAATCTATAAATCAATTTATCTGTCTATTTGTTTTATAATCTATCTATCTATCTATCTATCTAGATATCTATATGTTAATATGTCTAACTATCTAATTATATATCTATTTTTTGATCAATCTATTTATCTATCAATCTGTTAATCAATCTATCTCTGTCTATCTATTATTCTATCTATATCTCAATCTTTCTATTTATCTATATGCTATCTGTCTATATGTCTATTTTTGTATCTATTTATGTGTCTGTCTTCATTTATATATATATATATCAATCTATCTATATATCAATTTGTCTATTTGTTTATTTTTTTATTTATCTATGTATCTATTTTTCTTTCTATATATATATATATCTGTCTATCTGTCTATATGTCTATTTATTTATGTGTCTATGTATTTAACAGTCTATCTATATGTATATTTATCTATCTATCTATCTATCTATTTAAGTTTCTATCTATCTATCTATCTATCTCTATATCAATCTATCTATCTATTTATCTATCTCTATATTTGTTTATACATCTATCCATCTATCGATCTATATGTATATTTGTGTATCTATGTATCTATCTATATATCTATATATTAGTTTGTTTATCTATCTGTCTATGTATCTATGTATCTATCTGTCTATCTATCTATATATCTATATTATTATGTATTTATCTCTCTAACTTTCAATTTGTATATCTTTCTATCTGTTAATTTATATTTGTTTTTATCTATATATTTGACTATTTCTCTATTAGTTTTTCTATCTATCTCTCTATCTCACTATCTTTATATTTGTCTATTTGTATATCTTACTATCTTTTGATATGTCTATCTATCTATTTTTCTATATATTTATGTGTTTATCAGTCTTTCTATTTATTTATGTATTTGTCTATATGTATAACTATATATATGAGTATCTATTAATTTGTCTTTCTATCTATATGTGTATCAATCTATTTGTCTATCTATCTTTCTGTCTATCTATCTATTTATCTATGTGCCTATCTATCAATCTTTCTATTTGTAAAATGTCTATTTGTCTGTCTATCTATCTATATATCTATCTATATATCTATCTATACATCTATCTATTTTTCTATCTGTGTATCTCTCTAAATAACTATTTGTCTATCCCTCTAGCTATCTATCTTTTTATCTTTCTATCTTTTTATATGTTTAACTATTTATCTATCTATCGATATATCTCTGTTAATGTATATTTGTTTATCAATCTATCTACCTTTTGGTTTATCTATCAATCTATCTATCTATTTATCTGACTATATGACAATATGTGTATCTATATATCTATCTATCTATTTATATTTTTGTTTATCTATCTATCTGACTATTTTTTATCTATCTATATGTATATATGACTATTTATTTATCTGTCTATCTATCTCTCTTGGTATCTATCTGTCTGTCTATGTCTTTGTGACAATGTGTTTAGGTGTCTATGTATCTATGTCTCTATGTGTCGAAATGTATGTGTCTATGAGTCTATGTGTATATGTGTATATGTGTCTATTTCTCTCTGAGACTAGGTGTCTATCTATCTATGTATATATCTACCTATGTATATATGCATATATATATATATATATATATATATATATATGTCTATCAAACTTTCTACATATATATTTATCTATCTACCTATCTATTTATTTGTGGCTCCATATATTTGTATATGTTTCTATTTATCTTTCTATCTACTTGCCTACCTGAATATCTATTTATTTTTCATTTAATCTATTTTATAACCTGTCTATCTAATTATCATTATATCTATGTATCTGTCTGTCTGTCTATCTATCTATCAATTAGTCTATCTATCTATCTATCTATCTATATGTCTTTCTTTCTATCACTCTATCTATCTATCTATCTATTAGACTATTTGTCGATCCATTTATCTATATAACTATCTTTTTGTCTATCAGTAAATCTATCTATCTTTATGTCTATCTGTATGTCTAATAGTCTATCTATCTATCTATCTATCTAATTATCTATATATCTATATGTGTATCTATTTGTTACCTATCTTTCTATATATAAATATAAATATAAATAAACAAATAGATAGATAGAGATATATATATATCTATTTGTCTATTTGCCAATTTGTGTGTGTGTGTGTGTGTATCTATCTATACAGCTATATTTATATCTATCTACTTGTCTATCTATTTATTTGGCTATTTGTTTATATGTCTAACTATCTATATGATTTTTTTCTATATATATATATATATCTATCAATGTATCTGCCTATCCATATATGTGTCTAATTGTCTATGTATTTTTTTATCTATCTATCAATCTTTTGGTCTATCTATCTATATATTTTTATATCTGTCTCTCTATCTATATGTTTATCTATTTTTTTGTTTATTTATCTATCTGTCGATTTCTCTATATTTCTAAATATCTTTCTATTTGTTTAGTTGTATTTTTGTCTATTAGCAATTCATTAAATCTATCTATTTATCAATATATCAACCTATATATTTACCTATCTATCTTTATATTTATCTATCTAACTATCCAAATGTTTTTCTATCTATCTATTGATCTTTCTGTCTCTTATTTTCTATCTATCTATATATCTGTAAATGTATTTATCTATCCATCTATATATCAATCTGTCTATTTGTGTATATATCTTTCTATCTATTTATCTACCTATCTATATATTTATTTCTCTCTCTATCTATCTATCCATCTATTTATTTGTCTAATTGATTATATGTCACTCTAACTATATTTGTAACTATCAAACTATCTATATTGATATTTATCAAAGTGTATATCTTTTAATCTATCTATCTATCTAATTGTCTAAATATCTTTTCTATGTATTAGAATATCAATAAATCTATATATTTGTCTATCTCTCTATATATCTATGTACTATCAATCAATCTATCTATCTATCTTTTATATATCTATCTGTCTGTCTGTCTGTCTTATTTATATCTCTAACTATCTATTTGTCTATCAATCTATTAGTCAATCAATCAATCTGTCTATCTATCGGTCTGTCTATTTATCTATCTGTTTATGTAACTATCTTTCTATTTGTCAAACTATCTAAATATCAATTATTAATCTATGTATATGTCTATCTATCTAATAATTTTTATAACTATCTATCTATTTATATATCTATCTATCTGTATTTATATCTGTCTTTCTTTCTATTAGTCTATCTATCTATCTATATTTTAGTTAATCTATTTATCTATATATTTATTTTTCTGTCTATCTATCTAATTGTCTATTTAGCTACTTATCTATCTGTCTGTCTATCTATCTTTTTTGTCTATCAGTTTATTTATGTATCTATCTAACAAGCTATTTATCTGTATATTTATATATATATATATATATATCTATCTATCTATATATTTGTCTATCAATCTATCAATATATATTTGCCTATCTCACAATCTATATATTTAGCTATTTATCTATCTAACTAACTATATATAAATCTATCTTTTTATCTATCAATTTGTTTATCTTTTTATTATCTATTTCTCTATTTACTTATCTCTCTATCTACTTATATATCTATTTTTCTATCTTTATGTCTGTCTCTTTTCGTATCTATCAATCTATCTCTATCTATATGTCTATGTTTCTATGTTTCTATGTGTCTATTTGTCTATGTCTCTATGTGTAATTGTGTCTATGTGTTATTGTGTCTATGTGTCTATGTATCTATGTATTTATCTATCAATCTATCTATCTAATTGTCAATCTATATATTTATCTGTTTATCTATCTATCTACCAATCTGTCTATTTGTCCATCTGTATATCTGTCTATATTTCTAATTATCTATCTATCTACATGTTTATATATCTATTTATTTATTTATTATTCTATCTATCTATCTTTCTATATGTCTATCTATCTATTTGTCTCTCTATCTAGGTTTGTATCTGATGATTTTTCTATCTGTCTATTAGTCTATCTGTGTATTCTTTAAATTGTCTATTTATCTTTTAATATGTCTTTTCACTATATTTGTATTCATCTATTAAACTATCTATCTATGTATCAATCTATATATCTATATGTTTATCTATCTAACTTTTTATTTATAAATCTATCTTTCTATCTTTCATCTTATTTGTATATATGTGTCTATATATATATATAAGTCTATTAGACTATGTAGTAATTTATCTATCTATCTATCTATTGATCAATCAATCTATCTGTCTAATTATCTATTTGTGTATCTATCTATAGTTTATTTTATTATCTATTTATGAATTTATTATCTATCTATCTATTTGTCTATCTGATTATCTATTTAGCTGTGTATCTATTTATCTATCTAAATATCTATCTATATGTCTATCTATCTAATTGTATATATGTCTATATGTCAATCTATCTATGTAACTATCTATATGTCTGTCTATCTAACCATCTAATTATCTAACTATCTTTCTGTCTATAAGTCTTTCAGTCTATCAGTCATTCTACCTATATATATATATATATATATATATATATATATATATATATTAGTCTATCTAATTGTCTATTTGTATATATCTATCTATTTAACTATCAAATTATCTATCAGTCTATCAGTTTATCAGTTTATAAGTCTTCTTGTCTATTTATTTATCTATCTATCTTTATATTTTTCTATCTATCTATCTATCTATCTATTTATTTGTCTATATATCTATCTATCTATTTATATACATATCTACCTATCTATTTATCTTTCTATCTGACTATTTGTCCAATGGACTTTCTGTCTATTTGTCTATCACTCTATATGTCTATCACTCTATATGTCTATCAATGTATTTTTTATCTGTCTATTTGTCTATATGGCTATCTATCTATATCTTTAACAATCTAACTATATATTTTTTTATCAATCTAATAGTCTATCTATCTATCTATCAATTTGACTATCTATATATGTGTTTATGTGTATATCTATCTTATTTTTTATCAAACTATTTATCTATCTGTCTATCTATCTTTATATCTATCTATCTATCCTTCAATCTATATATCTATTATCTATAAATCTATCTATTTGTCTATATATCTATGTATTTGTCTATATGTCAATCTCTCTATCTCTCTTTCTACCTTTATGTTTATAAGTCGATGTGTCTATATATCTATTTACCTATCTAACTAATTATCTATATGTCTATCTGTCTATATGTCTATCTATATATCTATCTATATGTCAATCAATCTATCTATAATTATATCTATATGTTTATCTATCTATCTATCAATATATTTATTTATAGATCTATCTATCAACCTATCTATCTATAAGTCTATCTAGCTATCTATTTATCTATATATCTATATGTCTATCTATCAATATATATAACTATCCAACTATTTTTCCTACTATCTATCTATTTATCTAACAATCTAACTCTTTTTCTATCTTTCAGTATATCAGTCATTCTGTCTATATATATATAAATCTTTCTGAAAATCTCTATATGTCTCAATTTGTCAGTCTATCTATATATCTGTTATCTACACTTCTATCTAAGAATCTATTTAACTATATGTCAATCTATCTATCTTTCTATGTATTTATCTATCTATCTATCTATCGATCTTTCTATCTATATATCGATCGATCTATCTATCTATCTATGTGTATATCTATCTATCTATCTATCTATCTATGATTCTATGTATCTATATATATATATATATATTTATCTATCTATCTATCTATTTGTCTATCTATATATTTGTCTATCTATCTATTTGTCTACTATCTATCCATCAATCTGTCTATCTATCCATATATATCTCTCACTTTATCTATCTTTTTGTATATCAGTCTATAATTCAATGTGTCTATCTTTTTATATGTCTGTCAATCTCTCTATATATTTATATATCTATTTGCCTAACTATTTATATGTCTATATTTTTATCTCTATATCAATAAATCTATTTATCTTTCTATTTATATATTTATCTATATGTATAACTTTCAATTTTCCTATTTTTTATTTGTCTATGAATCTATTTGTCTATCAATAAATATATCAATCTAAAAATTTATCTATATGTTTATCTTTATATCTGACTATTTCACTAATTAACTAAAAATCTATATGTCTATCTATCTATCTATCTACTATTTATCTATCTGTCTAACTATTTTACTATATTTTTAACCTATTAGTCTATTAGTCTATTTATCTCTATATCTATCTATATATATCTATTTACCTATTTGAGTATCTAACTATCTATCTATTTATTTATATGTCTATATATCTATTTGTCAATCTATCAATATATGTATGTATGTATGTATCTATCTCTCTATCAATCTGTATATCAATCAATCTTTCTTTCTTTACATCTATATGTGTATATGTCTATTTGTTTATTTATATATCTATAAATCTATATATACACATGTCTATATGTCTATCTATATGTCTATTTAATTGACTTTCTGTCTATCTATTTAATTTTCAATCTATCTATTTATCTATGTGTATATATATCAAACTATCTAGCTGCGTATTAGTCTATTAGTCTAATTTTCTATCTATCTTTTTATCTATTTATTTTTATCCTGATGTGTCTATGTGTCTATCTATCTATCTATTTAAATTTTTATTATCTATCTTTCTATCTTATGTTTGTTTATCGATCTATTTTTCTATCTATCTATGTATCTATCTGTCTATCTATTTATGTTTTTGTCCATCTATCTATGTTTCTATGTGTCTATCTAGCTATCTATTTGCCTAACTATGTATGCATGTATCTATTTGTCTATCTGTCTGCCTGTCTATCTTTCTATATTTTTGTATATATATCTATCTATCTATATATGTATTTCTATATCTATCTATATGTCTATTTTTCTATATGTCTATTTGTCTATATGTCTATATATTCATTTATTAATTTATTTTACTATCTACCTATCTATCTATCTATCTTTTTATATGTCTATATGCATATCTAACTAACTAACTATCTATCTATATGTTTGTTATATGTTTACATGTCTATCTATCTATTTGTATATATGTCTATGTCTCAATCTATCTATTTATGTATCTATATTTCTATCTATCTATCTATCTAACTTTCTAACTAGCTTTCTATCTATCAATCTATTAATCTATCAGCCAATCAATCTATCAATCTATCTATATATTTATATTTTTATTTATTTATCTATCTATCTATGTATCTATCTATTTGTCTTACTATCTATATGTATATCTATCTTTATGTTTATTAGTCTATCAATTTATAAGTCTTTTGCCTATTAATTGATCTATCTATCTGTCTATTTTTCTATTTATCTATCTATTTATTTATCTACCAATATATCTAACTCTCTATCTATTTATTTCTATGTCTATATATATATATATATATATATATATATATCTCTCTCTCTCTCTCTATATCTATATTTCTAAATATATATTTATCTATAGAGTCACAGTTATTAGTAGAAATATAAGAAATTAAAGAAATAAATGATGAGATGAAAGAAATTAAGAATGTAATGAAACAGCAAATGTCCTATATAGAGTCACAGTTAGCGGAATTGATGCAATATATAGCATTTCGAGATCTAGCTGTGAAACCTCATAGGATACGCTTGCACAAAATTTCCTACTAATTATGAGGATGATTTTGTATGAAAATTATTTCTGAACTATTATTGATTTTTGTTTGTGTAGCAAAACATGATAAGATTTTTTTATAGGTTTCAATTTTAAAATTTCATTTTGTTCTTTGCATTGCCGATTAATCTAATAATGAATCTTTGTAGGACACATTATGTGAGACCGATGAAAAAATTCTGATTCAAAGCATTTAGACATTGTCACGGTCCTTCCAATGCATGGATCCAATATTTATCGATTTCAGCTTGATCAAAAGGAGGCCTAGCTACAATTATCTTCATTATTCCAAAAACATTTTATATTTGCACTCTCTTTCTTTCTAAACATCATTGTTAGACATCATTTCGATTTTTGTTGAAGCTGTATGACTATAAACTTTAAGTTGTGTTTGTTCAGGTCTATAATAACTATTTTTATATATCTGTGAATATGTTTGTGTGTCCCCAAATTTTTTGGGTAGATTTTTAGCCTATTATAGGTATGTAAAAGCCATGGTTGGTCCTCCATGGTACTGGGAACAACACCTTAGCTTCTGAAGCTGTGAGATGAACCAAAAAAATTAATTCCACGCAAATGCAGGTTTGTTCATGACACTCTTATTTTGTGCAGATATACATCGTCGCAGTTCAGATCTGGGTCTACTTGTCATCGGTTATTGGTTTGTAAATGTAATATGTTATGCTCCATGTGTATGTGTCACAATGTTCTCTATCTATGTGGAGTACTAGAGAAAAAAGAACTAGAAATGCTGACCATGCCTAAGAGACATATATGCGTGTTTTTTAAGTCCTATATTATTTTATTCTATTGTCTTTGATGGTATGTGTATTTGCATGAAAGTATAAGTGTGTGTGTCATCTAAGGCTATGTGATTATATATACATAGATATAATACTATAGTATGTACGTACATATATACTTGGTATAAACGTATGTATATACTAAGTATATATCTACGTATAAACGAAGTATATAAGTACATATATACCGAGTATATATGTTCGTATATACTGAGTATATTTGTACGTATATATTTAGTATATATTTTCGTATATACTAAGTATATTTCTATGTATATACTCAGTATATACATACGTATATACTATAGTATATACGTATTTATAAGTACGCAATGATTGGTTCTAATTGAATTAATTATTAGAATGATGATGATGATGATGCTCATGTAGTGTCATGTAATTCTGGTCCAAGAGGAATATCAGCTCTTATTTTGGGAGAAGCAACTTGCATCCTCATCAAAAACTCACTCAATCTCAAGTTCATTAGTCAAGCATCATCGCCCACCCTACTTTTATTATTAGCAACAGCAGAGGTGGAAGTGGAAGTAGTGGTAGTAGCGGTGGCTGTAGTAGTAGCAGTGGTAGTGGTAGAGGCAGCAATAGCAATAACAACAAATGTGGTATATACATACGTATATACTTAGTATATACGTAAGTATAAGACTATAGTATTTTATGTACATATATACTGAGTATATTTGTACTCAATATAATGTACACATAATACTATAGTTTATATGTACCAATACTGCAATAATATATGTACCAATGAAATGCTAATATATATGTACATATATACTGCAGTAGTATATATTTATCAAAACATATCTTTTTTTTTTGATTTGATTGAGTGGTTTGAATTTCTTATAGATATGGTACCTCATTATTCTACATACGAAGCTTGCATAAGTGAAAGAAATTTTCACTAGACATGATGCACCGTGACTCAAAAATCTTTGTTGCAGCAGAAAGATAGTGTTGGAAGGAACAGATGGAAAGAAAACAATGTCAATACATGGATAAATTATACTTTATGCATTGTCGATAGATACATTGATGAATAAGATGTAATAAGATTTTGTTTTTTTTGTTTTAATTATGTAAAATATTGTATTAGAATAAGTTATTAAATGATTTTTTTAAAATTATAAATTATTATTTATAGTTTCTAATTTTATTCAATTTTATATAAAAATATTAAATTATTTAATTAACAATTTTAAAATAAATAAAATTCTGAAAATAGTTTTAAAATTAAAATAGCTAGGAACAATTCCCTTACTTAATTAGCAAGGGAAAAATCCCTTGCTAAATTAGCTTGGTAATTTTCCCTAGTTAATTTAGCCAAGGATAACATAATTTTAGCAAAGAATTTTTTCCGTTGCTAAATTTATTTGCTAGAGACTTTTTCCATCACTAATATTTAGCGACGAGCACTTTAGTTAGAGAAAGCTTTCGGCTTTATATCTATTTAGTGATAGAAACTCTCATTTAGCTTGCTAATTTAGCTAGGGAAATTATTTTTTTGGCTAGGAATTTTTCCGTCGCTAAATTATTAGCTAGGGACTCTTTTCCTCACTAAATTTTAGTGATGAACACTTTAGATTGAGAATAGTTCCGTCATTAATCCATCGCTATGTTCAGTTTGGTGAAAGAAAATGACTATTTAACTAGCAAATTGTCCCTAGCTATATGGGATTTTTCTTGTAGTGTTTATATATATGTAACATTTATACAAATATTTTAAACAAAACATTTTATCATAGTTAAAAGTAAGGCATGGAAGAAGATGAGCTCTAATTGTTTCCGTTCAAGTGAAAAAGGAATCATAGATGATAAGATTAACCACTTAATGCAGTGCAAACCATTTAGTGGAACAAAATGTATTTTTTTGTTGCTTAATTATGCGTATCTGGTGTGTAACATAAATCACGCAGTAATTTGTTTTAGATTTTTAAGTTGGGGTTTGCATATCATATCTGGTGGGGTTATGTTGGCTTTGGTGATCATGAATATGACTAGGTGAAAATATGCATGAAGAATGTTGTTTCTTAGTTTTCTTAGTTAAAATATGAGTCCTTACTAGGTCGACTTATCATTTGCATAATGTAAAGGTTTGAATATGTTGTTTTGGCCCATCATAGAGTCGGTAGAAAATAACAGCTAAGACCCTAGTGTTAGCTGTTATTTTCTATGCCACCACTATTAGTGTCACCATTACCACCTTTCTGCTACTGACTCCCTTCTTAGTCTGTCAGTGCCACTACCCTTTTGATCACTATAATTCTACCAGCACCTATGCATCATAGTATGTGTTGATGAGGGAAGGCATCCATAGTTTTTTTTCCATTTTTAGGTGATAATTTTTGAAGCTATTGCTATATTTTTGTTTGATGAGGAGAATAAGTAGTAGATATGATGACATTTTTTAGCAGCTGTTCTAGTTCACTTTTTCATTAAGTTGTGCATGATGAACATCCTCCTCAGTTGGTTATAGTATTATGTGATAAACTCAATTGGTGTAGAAGGGTACACCTCTTCCACTTATTTGCATTGCCTTCATGATTAGGGTGATAAAATCAACTAAGAATGATGGAACCTTAAGCAAAGATGGCCAGTAATAGTGAATGAAATTGATCACTAAACCTTTAATGTGGGAGCCATCATGATCCTGATCTGACATTATCATGAGATGACCATATCTTATTGCTTTGACGCTATCATACTGCTTATGTTATTACAGCCCAAAAATCTTCTTGATGTTTTCAATTTTTTTGTATCTTAACTTAGACATCGATTGGTCATCCTTTGCATCAGCATCAATCACTTCTTCGGAAGGAATTAAGGTTAGAAACATAGTATCCACCCGCCCTACAAAAAAATTCAAAAAGATATAACTAATTGATGGAATCAGTAATGGGAAACCTTGTCGGACTAGAAGCCAAAATATTTCACGAGCTCTATATGTTATATACATCAAATTTTATATGTATTTTTTGATCCTTATTGTCTAAAACTAAAATACATCACGAGTTTCAAATATGATGTTTGATTCTAGTATCGTTCAATAAACTAAAAGATTTTCATCTGAGTAATGTTGATTT
>JAREIK010003404.1:260837-310837 GCA_029783825.1 Sapria himalayana | reverse complement strand
TGACATAGTCAGATATCACGTGTTTGTATCCAACACATGACTCCAACATTAGGTACATATAATTCCAATAGTGTCTCAGATCCAATTGGAATTTCTTCTTCTTAAGATTCACAGACAAACAGAGACTACCGAGCTCCAATTGTCTATGATGCATACAAAAGTATTTTAGTGAGTTACATATGTTTTCCAAAGCGGAGAAATACACCTTCATCCCCACTTGTAGAATCATGTAAATCACGTGACACATGCATCTGACATGAAAAATATCTCTTACTAGAGCCTCTCTAATATTCCTACCAAACATGTTAATCACTACTCCATTATTAGATGCGTTATCGAATGTGATACTAAATTTTTTTTTTGAATTTTATATTCTCTAAAGATCTTTAACACACACTCAAAAATGGCAGGCCCATCACGAGGATGGAGAATCTCGGAGAATCTTAAAATCTTTTTATTCACAGTCCATTTAGAATCTACATAGTGAGTGGTGAGACATGCATAAGATGCATCATCATGACTAGTCCAGAAATTGGACTTCATGGACACCACTCCACTATATACCATAAATTCATTAATTATTAATTATTTTTCTAACTTATAATAATTTAGTATATCATTCCAAGATGTGGACCAAGAAAACCTATGATAAGCAGGCTGAAAATATGTCTGCATGATGCTCACTATCCTTGGATCTTCCTAAAATCTGATCGAAAGATCCATCAATGTGATAAGTATGGTCATGCCTTCCCAACCCAACTCGCTATGGTATATGAAGGTGGTAAACTTTAAGATTGAATTGGATCTAGTCTCAAAAAATGTAGAGATAGGTTGGGTTTTCCTAGGATCTAATGCACCATGTATTTAGGTGCATAATTCGACATGCCTTTTAAGGTGTCCAGTCCCAAACACACTCTTACAAGTTAAACTTTTCTTACAATATTTGTACAGTGCCATTTCTTCTTTCTCACCCCTGATATTTTTTTGTTTTATTATATTAAAATGAGTCTAAACTACAGAAGTCCTCCTTGTTTTTTGTTTTTTATATGTTTGGGCAGAGATGACCGGAGAAACCAAAGTTTCAGCAACCTTAGAACTTTGTGTTAGATTTTCATTTTCTAAATTTAAGTTAATTTTATTAGTATTTATATTTGTCATTTTTTTTGGTTTTTATAGACAAGAGGATAGCTTAAAGAGTAGAGAGAAAAAAAATAGAAATACTTGTAAAGTAGTGTAAAGGAAAAGCACATGCACCAAAAATCCAACTTCTTTAAACTAATGCAAACATCAACTAAAGACGAGTCTAAGTTGTGAATCCCAAAAAGCCGAGCAAAAATCCCAAGAGAGAGGATTTTAGGAGAGAAGTTTGAGAGAGAGAATGTGAGTTTTTATGTTTTTGAAAAACATAAAAATTAGAGAGAGGGGGTGGGGTGCTTTTATAGAAAGAAATTTAGAATTTTTTTTAAAAAGTATTTTTTTTTGAATTTTTTTTAAAACTTTTTTAGGACATAATCATGTGGGCCGTCGGATTCTACCCCATAGCCATTGGAGGCAAAATCTGACGACTAAATTTCAAATAATTTTTCTTTGAATATTTGAACTGTTGGCTGTAAACCAATAACAGGCCACTGAAGTTGGGGTTGGTTTAGATCTGGGCCCGCCTAGTTTTCGGATCAATCAGGCTGAGGCTCAACCTGATGGGACAGTACGGTAGCGGTACCTCGGCTCGTGTGAGGTACTTAGCCAACCAGGCCATGGTACCGTGTCGGGCCAGGCATAGCACGAGACCTAGTTGCCTTCAACACAACATGGCATGGGCATGGGCATAAGAAATTCCTATGTCGTGTCGGGCTAGGCACAACACAAATTGTCCCATTTGACACCTCTAATCTAAAGTGCTTGTCACAAAAATTAAAGAGTAAATATTTTCCCTAAAATTTGGCAAGAGAAAAATCCCTAGCTAAATTATCAAGAGAAAATTCCCTAGCTAAATTAGCGACGGAAAAATCTATAGCTTTATTCATTCCAAAATTATTTTCATATTTTTAATTTTTTACATAAAATTTAATTACATATTTTTATAAAAACATAAACTATAAACCATTGTTTATAATTAACAAAAAATAAAACAATTAATAAAATATTTTGATATAATATGTTACATAGTTAAACCAGAAACATAACAAAACTTGATTACATCTTATTTTTCATCAATGTATCTAATGACAGTGCATAAAGTATAATCTGTATGTGAATTGACGTTGCTTTCTCGCCCACACCTCCTCAAGATCTACATACTAATCTAGCACCTAAGCATATCCCTCCATTACCATCTGCATTGCTTCCTTTAGTTCTAGTCTGTATTTCCTCTCCACCTCCAACTCCTTCCTTTTTTTTTCCAATGCCCTTCTTGTATTTAGCTACTCTTCCAACAACACTTTTATTTAACCTTGCGATTAGTTGCATGTATGTATACTTGTGCATGTGTGTATGCGTATGTGTGTGTTTGTAAACACAGACACGTGTACTTTCATGCTAATACACATACCATCAAAGTCAATAGAAAGAAATAATCTAGGGCTTAAAAACACACTTATAGGTCTCTCAGGCATGGTCAGTATCTTCTAGTTCTTTGTCCTTTAGTACTCTACGCAGATAGAGAACATTGTTACACCCGCACATGGATCATAATATACTATATTTTACAAACCAATAAAGAACACAACACAATGTCACTAATTAATAGATAGTCTAATGTATGCAACACCAACAACTATTTCTAAGAAATTTCATACAACGAGATAATCATGAGCTTATTTTTAAATTACCGAATTTAGATTTCTCCAAGATTTCTAGTGATCTACCATCAACATATTCTTCTATGTTGCTTAGCTTCATGCATCAGTCCATGGTTAATTATAAGAAAGTTAAAAAGGAGTTTTGTATGGAAATAATATGTTTTAAATAAAAATTCCAAAATATG
This sequence comes from Sapria himalayana, assembly GCA_029783825.1. Taxonomy (NCBI): domain Eukaryota; kingdom Viridiplantae; phylum Streptophyta; class Magnoliopsida; order Malpighiales; family Rafflesiaceae; genus Sapria; species Sapria himalayana. Next base: position 307,854 of record JAREIK010003404.1, on the reverse strand, counting down.
ATGCTTGTTTAAAAAATATTACCAAACTAGTGCATCTAGAAATAGCATGGTAATGGGCATCGTTGTTAATGACAATCATTTCCACGCTATTGAATTTTAAAAATCAAGATTTTCATCAATGTCTGCCTCACTCGATGATGCCAAATTTGGGCTTGAATTTGCTGTTTGACACAAGATCTGGTTTGGATTCATTTCTGCTTTCAATATTGCATCTTGGCCATATAGATGTCTAAGTGAGCTGCCATGTTAAGTTGATGGTTTGATCAAGAGATGATGCAGAAACTGAAGATGAACAAGATGAATTTAACTTGATGGTTTTTTTGGATTGAAATGGAGAAGCCACTCGTGGCAAGCATCCCTTGATTTGTTGAAGTTGACAGGTTCACTCTAAATCATGATTAAAGAAAAAAAACAAATCATTTAATAGGAGGAAAGGATATAGATACATTCGAGTATGACAAGGCCATATTTCATATTTAATAAAACAAATAGCCACCTTATCATTGCCCCTCTTTTCTTCTTTATACTGCTAGAGCCACGACAATAAACTAGAGGAAGCATAACCTGTAGAAATGAACTCATGGTTTTGAACTTGAGATTCTTTGTAGAGGTTAATGGAGAAATTAGGGCTGCGTGTTGAGCTTTTTGTAAGTAATCCAGGTTCAATCTTTTGCCAGCCAGAGCCACTCTCACACATAGATGTTTTGCTCCTGCACCCATTTTTCTTCTTTTTTAAAACTTCATCAAATGCATGACTAGTGAAATATGAAGTGTTTATGCATGCTTATATACAATAGGTGACACGACAGTACATATGAATAAGTGTGTGGGTGTATGTGTTTGTATGTGCCTTTGTGGGTGTGTAGTTGAGTCATTGATGGGTAGCATATATGCCTCATATATCACACTAGAGAAATTTGAGAGAAAAAAGTAAAAAAAAAGATTCGTTTTGACCATTGAGATTGAGGCTAAGATTCAAGCTTCCAACTGGAGTAGTGACTAGATAAAGTTCCCAAATAGTCTCCAGAGAGGGAGATCCTGCTTCACGCTTAATGTAAGTTTGGAATGTGGTGATTCCCATGAGCCATACTCTTCCAGCCTCATCGCCTATTTCGTAGATCAGACTTTGCATCTCTGTGATAATGTACTCTGTAATGTTGTTACTTGCTTGCCAACTATATTTTGGCCAGATATCAGAGACCCATTTAAGATCACCCACATATAAAACAACTTCTCTACTCGAATAACCATCTACGATGTACTCTAGCTACATAAATTTTTGGCAAATATCTACTTTTGAATGATTCCTTAAAAAGAAAAAAGGAAATGTTACTAATCTAACCATTTCCATTTTCTCCCTCACTCCTCTGACTACGCTTTCTATGCTTGCCACACACTCTCCCCTAATCACTATGTTTTTTTTCTTCCTCTCCATCACCGGTAAACCTCTCATCACATCTTCAATCTTTGTCAGTGTTTCTAATGGCAAGCTTAAGTCCTTCCCTAATGGTTCAAATTGACTAAAAGAAAGAAATTGAGGAGGAGAAGAGTTGGCTACGGTAAGAGGTTTTATGGCTTCTTTCAGGTATGAATTATGGAGAACTAGAGTGGTATTTGCAATAGCAGCCACGGTGGTGGAAGTACTTCTGGAACAAATATTCACAAATATGGGTTGTTCAACCTTGTTTTTCACTAGTTGGATGCCACACACTCTCTCATCATTCTCAATGCCTCCATTTAAAAAATTTTAAAATTTAATAGCTAGCATTCATAATGCTGGCCTTTGATTTTTAAATATTCAATTGCATGGCTCCTCTGACTACTCTCACTCCTCAGACTCCTCTGACTACGCTCTCCTCTGACCATGCTCCTTTGGCATTTAAAAGTTTTCTCCCTCACTCCTCTGTCTACGCTCTCTATGCTTGCCACACACTCTCCCATAATCACTATGTTTTTTTCTTCCTATCCATCACCAGTAAAACCCTCATCACATCTTCGGTCTTTGTCAGTGTTTCTAATGGCGAGCTTAAGTCCTTCCCAATGGTTCAGATTGACTGAAAGAAATAAATGAAGGAGGATAAGAGTTGGCTATGGTGAGAGGTTTTATGGATTCTTATCAATTCCCGAGAACTGGAGTGATATTTGTAGTGGCACCCATAGCGGTAGATGTACTTATGGAACAAATATCCATGGATACGGCCTAGTTCAACCTTGTTTTTCACTAAGTTGGATTCCACACACTCTTCCATTATTCCCAATGCCTACATTTTTAAAATTTTAAAATTTAATAGCTGCCATTCACAATGCCACATTTGATTTTTAAAATTAATAGGGTGGCAATGACAATCATTTACAATGACACAAATTTCTATGTTATTTCCAGATGTATTAGTTTGGTAATATTTTTCAAACTAGTATTATATTTTGGATTTTTTATTTAAAATGTATTATTTCCATACAAAACTCATTAGAAAGTGCTAAAAAAAGAGAAATGGAAGTTGAAATACAATAGGTTGCATGGTATTGAATTTTTGTACACTAGTAGGTTCATATAGGAGTCTACCGAAGCAAGGAAACCTAAAAGAAACCAAAGAAAAAAATGAGAAAAAAATACAATGCACACAAAAAAAACACAAGGTTACTCACCTTTGTATTCCATTCCCCACTTGAGTTTTACAATGACCGTCTTCCCAGTCAAGTTGTTAATAAAAGGCTTGGGATTAATAGAGATGGTCTGCAACATTCAGTAATAAAAAAACTAATGAACGGTGCTATCATGCATGTATGCATTAGGTATTTATCTACATTTACTTAAAAATGGATAGGCACGTATTTATGCAATATACATGCATACAGCACGAATATAGTATAACTATATGTGCCAAAACACACACGCGTGTATACACGCATGCACACACTATTTTTTTATCTTCTCATATTTCTTTATCTTGTGCATATATTGCACCTTTCTAGTTGAACTGAACCATTGATGCATGAAAATGGTCATTACCAAAAATCAAATTTTTTATAATCTACATATCCCACATGATCTAAAATTTATTATTATGTTTTTTTCTTGAGAAAACTTTAAGAAAACTTTTTTTTATGAAAAATAAATGACCATTTGAAAAAATATTTGATGGTTGTAAGCACGAATAATTAATCTTGCTTTGATGAAAGAGAAACTAAAGCTAGTATTAATAAATTTCATGAAAGAAAAAATCTATGAATATCTCGTGTACATAAAAAATTGTATAAGAAAACTTGATTACTACTTCATAGAAATTTTACCCCAACCACTCATTATAATCATCAATGAAATCTTATCTCAACACTATTGTGAATAAACATTACTATAACCATAAGGACATGAGTTCAATCAACAAGAATACCAAATATACTTCTTCAGGATGCTTTTCAAATCACCTATCATGATGTTCAAGTAGATGTCTTACCTGTACTCCATTTCCATTATAATAGATCATCCAACTTCTATGCACTACTTCATAGTTTCAATGCATTCAGTTTGTCATGATGCAATTTGGTTTGCCTTGATAAGAAGGGTCTACGCCCTATCCAAGTAACCAAATAAAATTAAAAACAAAAAAAACAAAAAAAACAAAAAAACAAAAACTTTCACAACTCAATTCTATGCCAAGCTTGTTACGAGCTCATTGAGAAATCAACATCTCACCTCTTGCTTGTATTTGAGGTCGTAGAGCATCTAATCTAGCTCATAAAACTCAGATTCAGCAACATCCACCCCTATGGGTCACATATGGCATTGATGTAGTTAGAATCGAGGCTTAAACCTTGTGAGCAATGTTTTCAAAAACACACAGTGGGAGTGCGATGGTTTTGATAACATACAGTGAGCATGTGAAGATTTGCATAGCACACAATGCATGGGTAATCATGGTAGCTGGTGCATAGTGGATGCACTCCTTCTAGGGGTTTATAGCTCTTTCCAACACACACCCCCTAGAGTTTAGCTTTCCATGGGGTAGATTTTGATACCATGAAAAACATTAAATCACACAACATAAAATAAATATAATACACTTGCTGAATAACCTCATACAAACAATGCCCTTATATAACATATTATTTTAATTAGGGCAACTCACAGGATGAATAATCTCTATTACACTCTCAAAGTGTACCCGTGTGTGCTAGGCATGCCTCAATGTGTAAGACATGCTAATTCTTTTTCCAAAAAGCTATCAATAGAACAACGTATCAATTGATAAAGTAGAGAACATGGCACCCAGCAAAACATAAGCAATATCAAAAACATCGTACTCATCAATAAGATAGTTATATATAGTATATATGTACATATAATATTATAGTGTATATGTACATATACTAAGTATATATGCACATATATACTGCAGTATATTTGTACATATATACTATAGTATATATACATATACACTTCAATATATATGGAAGTCTTATAGATATAGAATAGCAGGTATAGATATAAAAAAGTAGGTAAAGTGTTATCCCATTTAACTTCACAAAGAATGCACAAAACAACACTATCAACATTAATAATAAATGTGAATATTATTTAAATTTTTGAAAATATATCTAAAAACTCATAGTGGAAAACTTGGAAGACAAGCCACGAGGTAGGCTTGGCGCATTAAAGTTGGCACATTTCCTCCCCACAATCAAAACTCTCTCTTGCTCTCAAGGCCTATAAGGGGGTTGCTCTACCCCGCCACCCCCTGCAGCACCATGCTCCCATGTGGTTTTCTTAGAATGTTTCTTCCCCTCTCTGTGTGCATGCACCAATGATTTTGATTGCTTAGCTTCATTGTATTAGTTCATCAACCCTGTAGCTTCTGCTGCTATATGATTCTTCACTTGGTTTGAAGTAAGGGCCATCACTTCAAAGTATGCATCAACATAACTACAGAACAATTCAATATGCACACCATAAAAAGAATACACATGCAGAGAAAAAAAGAGGAACAAAACGTCAAAAATTAGATGTTTTGTCTTCCAAATATGAAAAAAAAAATGGCTACAAAATTTGCAACCTTCATATAGCAAGGCACATTGAATCACCATCCTCCCAACTATTCTCACTTCTCTTCATTTCATGCTCATCGGTAGGGGATACATCGATGGCTAGTTGTACAGCATGCGGATTGGTACCCACCACAATCCCATTCATAGCCATAGTTCCTCATGTTCAGCTTGTTGTCATCCCTGACACTACAAACATGCAAGAGGGGGAGAACAAGTTGAATGAACACATTTAATTGAATTTCATTAGCAATCATTATGGTAATTAACAATTTAATAGTTTAATTCCATTGATGATCAATAAAAAGCAGTTGTAGATCTAAACAGTGACATTGCAGATTTGCATGAAATAAAAGTGTCAAGAACAAACTAATGTCTATGTGGGACTAGAATTTTTGTGTTCATCTCATAACTTTAAAAGTTAACGTGCTATTCCTAGAACCCGGAAGTCCAGCCAAGCCTTTTATATACCTATAATAGGCTAAAACTCTACCAAAAATATTTGGGTACACACAAACATATTCATAGATATATAAAAAAAGTAATTATAGACATGAACAAACACGAATCTGAGTTGATAGTCATACAACTTCAAAAAATATCTAAAAGATGGCCAGCAATGATGTTTAGAGAAAGAGAGAGAGTGCAAAAATAAAATGTTTCAGTAATATTAAAGATAATAGAAGCTCACCCTTTTTTGATCCAGCTGAGATCAGTATAGATGGGACCCATCCATAGGAAGGACCGTGGCAATGTGTTAATGCTTTGAATCAGAATTTTTTTATGTCTCTCACATCAAATGTCCTAAAAAGATTCATGATTAGGTTAATCGGCAAAGAAAAGAACAAAACCAGAATAAAGAAAAATGATACCTCTAAAAAAATCTCATCTTGTTTAGCTATACATAGACAAAAATAAAAAATTATTCAGAAATAATTCTAATACAAAATCATTCTGATTATTAGTTGGTACATTTGTGCCAGCCTATCCTACATAGTTTTGTAGTTGGATCTTGAAATGCTATCTGTTGCATCAATGTCGCTAACTATGACTATATATAGTACATCTGCTGTTGCATTAATTTTTTAATTTATTTCATCTCATCATTCATTTCTTAAATTTCTTGCATTTTTTCCATCAAATGATTAATCTGCTCATATATCTCTTCTTTTATTTTCTCCATTTCTTCTTTCAAATGAGATATCTGTTCATCCTTCTCTTTCATTTCTGTCTCCATAACTTCAAAACTTTTATTTGTTTCCATTACTTGTTGTTCGACCCCCTCATCCACCATTGTTGTGACAAATGAATTAGAAGCATGACTACTACAACAAAATGCCAGTCCCTTCAAGCTGATGCCGTACACTCACAGCTTCTTATGACTTTTTATGGTCTCCAAATAGATAGGATCAAAGTCAATTGGTTGAAGATCCATAGAACCCTCAACATGTTGAGAAGCAACTATCACATGTTCCTCCATGGGTTCTTGTGATAAAATAGAGAAAAATAATATTCTAGATATACATAAAATAAATTTAATATTTTTCATTCTAAACAACTTTCAAAAGTTACTATAGTATCTTAAAATTTTATTAATATAACAGATTCTTACAGTTATCCTCTAAGACTTTTTGTCAACAAACTAACAATTCACTTTCTTTACATGCATCTTTCTGAAAATCTCATAAAAATTGGGATCACGACCCAATTCTCCAGCCTATAGTATGTATTTATTAAGTTAAAAATAACAAATATTAAATAATTTTAACAAAATTAATAAAACCATGTTTAAATTTGATTTATTTGGACTATTAGGATAACCACTAAATATATAAATGTTTTAAATTTTAAAATTGTACCAAATATCAAGCATGCTCAATGCTCGATGTTGACCCTCCTATGTGGCAAGACATTCCTGTAACTAGTCCTATTAATCTTTAGAGGTAAAAAATGTTTTTGGCTCTAAAGATCAGCTCGGATTGGGGGTACTTTAGAGATAAATTTAACTCAATTATTTAGTTCTTATAAATTTCAATAGGGGCGAATATCTCTGTATTATCTTTAAATATCAATTTATTTTCATTTAATTATTATGAAAAATTAAAATTTTTTTTATAATTTAAAATTTTTAAATATTTATCTTTAAATATCAATTTAAAATTTTTTAATTTGTTAGTAATTATTTTTTAAAAAATTTTTTTTAGGCATAAAAATATTTTTTATAGTTAAAATAATATTAATATTTACAAGTTTTTACGTTAATTATAATATTTTATTATACAATAAATTATTTAATCTTTTTATTAGTAGAAATTTTAATATATGTTCATTTAGTTTTAAAATATCTTTAGAAATTTTAAAAATTATAGAATTTATAAATTAATGTTATTGTAATCTTTATTAATAGTTATTGTAGTCTTTATTAATAGTATTGTAGTCTTTATTAATATTAAATTTTTTGTACTTATATATTTTTTAAATTATTTGTTTATAATAACCTATTTTTATAATTATACAAAGAGAATGTAACTTTCAAGGATCGCTCATCAATAGACCAATGAATACGTATCTTTAATATACAAAATTAAATAAAAAATTAAAATAAATAATAAATAAAAAAATTAAATCATTGAGAAATAGTGATGAAAATTATTCCCAACCCAAATAGTTAGGGAAAAATCCATAGCTAAATGGATATATTTTCTGAAAACAAAATTTAAGGAATAATCACTTGCAATAAATTATAAAAAGTAAAAAAAATTCAGGATAATTATTTAGCAATAGATTTAGTCTTAATCTAATTAGATAGAGATATACCATCGCTAAATTCTGTGCTTTTTTTGTGTAGAAATCTACGAAAATATTAGCAACAAAATATTTTTAATCGAACATATTCATTACTAATCCATCACTAATCTGGTGTAAAATTTTAATTTAATGTAAAATAAAAAATTATTTGTTATTCCCTAGCTAATCCCTCGATAATTAGGTAGGGATTTTATTCCTAGCCAAAGTTCCCTAGCTAAATCGATATTTTCTTGTAGTGCATATAGTTATATAGATAGATAGACAAATACATTGATAGATAGATAGATAGAAAAATATATAGATAGATAGTTAGATAGATAGATAGATAGACATATGGATAAATAGATAGATAGATTGATTGATAGAGAGATTGATAGAAAGATTGATAAAAAAATTGATAGACAGATTGATAATTGATAGATAGATAGATTGATATAAAGATAGATAGACACATAGGTATACAGATAGATATACAAATAGATAAAGAGATAGATAGACAGATAGATAGTTAGATGGATAGATAGACAAATTGAAATATAGAAAGATAGATGGATAGATAGACATATATATAGACAAATAGATAGGTAGATAGGTAGATAGGTCAATAGACAGACAGACAAATAGAAAAATAAATAAATATATAGATAGATAGACAAATAGATAAAAGGATAGATAGTCATATGGATAGACAAAGTGATAGACAAATAGTTAGACAAATAGTTAGACAAATAGATAAATAGATAGTTAGAAAGATATATAAATAGAGAGATAGATTAATAGACAAATTTATATACAGATAGATAGATAGATAGATATAAAGATTGATAGACAGATTGATAATTAATAGACAGATTGATTGATAGAAAGATAGATAGACACATAGGTATACAGATAGATATACAAATAGATAAAGAGATGGATAGACAGATAGATAGTTAGATAGATAGATAGACAAATTGAAAGATAAAAAGATAGAAGGATAGATAGACATTTATATAGACAAATAGATAGGTAGATAGATAGGTCAATAGAAAAACAGACAGATAGACAGATAAATAAATATATAGATAGATAGACAAATAGATAAAAAGATAGATAGTCATATAGATTGACAGAGCAATAGACAAATAGTTAGACAAATAGATACATAGTTAGTTTGAAAGATATATAAATAGAGATATACATAGATAGACAAATTTATATACAAATAGATAGATAGACTATTAGATAGGAAGATAGAAAAATAGATAAATAAATAGATAGATAGATAAATAGTTAGTTAGTTAGTTAGATCGATAGATAGTTAGACAAATAGATAGATAGACAAATAGATAGATAGATAGATAAAAAGATAGATATATAGATAGATAGAATGACAGATAGATTGAAAAATAGATAGATAGATAGATTGACAAATAGATAGATAGATAGATAGACAAATAGAAAGATTGACAGACAGACAGACAGATAGATAGATATATATATATATATATATATATATATATGTATAGTGATAGATAAATAGATAGAATGATAGATAAATCAACAAATAGATAGTTAAATAGACAAAAAGATAGAAAAATAGATATGTAGATATATAGTTTGATAGAAAGATAGATTGATAGAAAGATTTATTGACAGATTGATAGAAACATCGATAGACAAATTGATAGACATATAAGTAGATAGATAGATAGATAGATAGACAGATATATAGACAGATAGATAGACATATAGATAGACAGATATATAGATAGATAGATAAATAGATTCTTAAAAAGATTGATATATAGAATGATAGATAGATTGATAGATAGATTTATAAACAAATTAATAGACTGGTAGATAGATAGATATATTAACAGAAAGATAGAAAATTGATAGAAAGATAGATACAAAGATAGATAGATAGATAAAGATATTAGATTGATAAAGATACATATAAATAGATAGATATATAGATAAATAGACAAAGAGATAAAGAGACAGAAAGACATATAGATAGAAAGATAGATAGAAAAATATAAAGATAGACAAATAGATAGATAAATAGATAAATAGATAAACAGATAGATAGATAGATAATTAGATAGATTTACATATTAATAGATAGATAGGTAGATAGATAGATTGACAGATAGATATGTAGATAGGTTGAAAGAAAAATAGATAGTTAGAATGATAGATAGATTAATAGATATATTGATACATAGATTGATAGTTAGATTTACAGAGAGATGGTTAGAAATATAGATAGATAGCCAGATAGCCAGATAGATAGATAGATAGATAAATAGATAGATAGATAAATAGATAGATAGATAGACAAATAAATAGATAAATAGATATACAGATAGATAGACAAATAGATAGACGTATAGATAAATAGATAGATACGGAGAAAGAGAGAAAACTATATAGATAGATAGATAGGTAGATAAAAAGAAATACATAAAGATAGACATACAGATCAATATATTGAAAGACAGATAAATAGGTAGATAGATAGATAGACAAACAAAGCATATTGAAAGATAGATAGATATAAAGATAGATAGAAAGACATATAGATAAATATATAGATAAAAAGATAGAGAAATACATATACAAATTGACAGACAGATAACAAATAAATAGATAGATAGATAGATAGAAGTGATAGATAGATAGACAGATTGATTTATTGATTGATTGATTAATTGACATATAAATACACAGATAGAATGAATGATTGATTGATAAATAGACAAATAGATAGATATACAAATTAATTGATAGATAGATATATATAAAGACTAACAGATATAAAAATGAATGATAGATATATATACTGATAGATAGTCAGATAAATAAAGAAATAAATAGATGGATAGATAGATAGATTGATTATTAATAGATTAATAGATAGATTAATAGAGAGAGAGATGGATAGATAGATAGATATATAAGTAGACAGAGAGATAAAAAGATAGATAGATAGATTAATTGATTGATTGGTAGATAGATAGATAGATAGATTGATAGATAGATTAATAAAAGTTTGATAGATAGATTGATAGAGAGATTTATAGATAGATTTATAGAAAGATAAAATGAAAGATAGATTGAGGAAAAGATAGACAAATAGAAAAACATAAAGATAAATAGATAGATGGATAGATAGAAAGATATAAAAATAGATAAATAGATAGTTAGATAGATTATTAGACAGAGAGATAAATATATATATATATATAGACATATAAATAGATATATAGATAGATAGATAGATTGATTGATTGACAGTTAGATTGATTTATTGATTGACTGATAGATAAATAGAATGATAGATAGAGTAATAGATAGATAGATATATATATATATATATATATATATATATATATATGTGTGTGTGTGTGTGTGTGTGTGTGTGTGTGTGTGTGTGTGTGTGTGTGTAAATATGTATATATTGATAAATATACAGATAGATATATTGATAGATAGATTGACAAAGATATTGAAAGAAAGATAGATATACAGATAGATTGTTAGATATATAGATAGAAAGAAAGAAAGATAGATAGATAATTAGATAGACATATAGATAAACAAATAGATAGGGAGATAGATAGACATATAGATAAACAAATAGATAGCCAGACAGAAAAATAGATAGATAGAGAGATAGATATACATATAGATAAACAAATAGATAGACAGATAGACAAATAGATAAATATATTGATAAAAAGATAGATAGATAAATATACAGATAGAAATATTAATAGATAGATTGATTTAAAGATAGAAAGATAGATAGATTGATTGATTTATAAATAGATTAAAAAACAAAACTGATAGAAAGATAGATAAATAGATATATAAACAAAGTGTTATACACGTTTTTAGACAAATAGATAAAGATATATATAAATATATAGATAGTAAAATAAATAGATAGATAGAAAGATAGATAGATAGACACTTAGGTAGATAGATAGATAGATACAAAGATAGTTAAATAGATAGACTAAAAGAATGATAGATAGATAGATAGATAAACAAATATATAGATAATAAGATAGACAGATATATAGACAAATTGATCGATAGATAAATAAATAGATATATAGATAAATAGACAGATAGATAGTTAAATAGAAAGATATGAAGATAGATAAACAGATAGATAAACAAATAGATAGACAAATAGAGATGATATATAGATAGAGAGATAGATACATAGATACATAGATAGATTGATAAACAATTTTATAGACAAATAGTTAGAAAGGTAGATAGATTGATAGATAGATAGATAGATAAAGAAAGAAAGAGATAGATAGATATATAGATAGATGTACATATAGAGATATAAAAATATCGACAGAACTAAAGACACATAGATAGATAGATAGATGTATCTATAATCATATCTACATTTCTACCTATATATCTAACTATCTTTCTATCTATATATTTATCTATCTTTGTTTCTATCTATTGATATGTTTATCTATATAGTTGTATAAATCTCTACCTATCTATCTGTATATCTATCTAATTGTATATATGTCTATCTATCTAGTTGTCTATCTAATATGTATATAGATATTTCTATTTATTCGCCTATTTGTAGGTCAATCTACTTTTCTATATATATATATATATATATATCTATCGATCTATCTATCTCTATATCATTTTATCTAACTATATATCTATCTATATCTCTATCTATCTATCTTTCTTTCTTTATTTCTTTATTTCTTTGTTTCTTTATTTCTATCTATATATCTATCTATTTATCTACCTATATATCAATTTATCTATTAATTTGTCTATCTATATATCTATCTATCTATCTAACTATTTATATGTCTGTCTATCTGTCTGTCTGTCTATCTATCTATCTATCTATCTATCTACTATATATATATCAATTTATATTTCTATATATCTATCTATATATATAGCTATCTTTCTATCTATTTCTATCTATCCATGTACCAAACTTTCTATCTATCAATCTAGCTATTTATCAATTTATCTATGTGTCTTTCTGTCTATATCTCTATATGTTTGTCTATTTAGTTGTCTTTATTTATATATATTTATCTTTCTATCTATTTGTATGTTTATCTATCTATTTATTTATATGTCTACATATATATATATATATATCTTTCTCTCTATCTCTATCTAAATATCTTTCTATCAATCTATCTAGTTATCTATCTATCTATTTATAAATCTATTTGTTATCTATCTATTTATCTATCTTATTATCTAGTTATCAATCTATCTACCTATATATCTATATTTCTATCTATCTATTTATATATCTGTCACTCTATCTATTTATCTATATATTTATCTATATAGCTGTATAAATCTAACCTACCTACCAATCTGTCTGTCTAATTGTATATATGTCTATCTTGTTATCTATCTAATATGTATATATATATTTCAATCTATCCGTCTATTTGTAGATCTATCTACTTGTCTATCTATTTATATATATATATATATCTATCTTTTTTTCTTTCTCTAATATCTATCTATTTATCTTTCTTTCTTTCTTTATTTCTTTCTTTATTTTTATCTATATATCTATCTATCTTTCTATCTCTATATCTATTTATCTATCAATTTTTCTATCTATCTAACTATTTATCTGTCTGTATATATATATATATATATATATATATATATATATATCTGTCTGTCTATATATATATATATATATCTATATGTTTATCTATCTATCTATCTATAATATATATATATTATAGATATATAGATATATAGATATCTATAAATTTATATGTTTGTCTATTTATTTGTATTTCTTTATATATATATATCTTTCTATCTATCTATTTGTATGTCTATCTAACTATCTATATATATGTCTACCTTTGTATATATATATATATCAAAATATCATTCTATCAATCTATCTAGTTATTTATCTATCTATTTATTTATCTATCTTGCTATCTATTTATCTTCTTATCTAGTTATCTATATATCTACCTATATATCTATAAACCTATCTAATTTTCTACCAATCTATCTACCTATCTACTTATCTATTTATCTATCTATCTATCTATCTAACTATATGTTTATCTATTTAGTTGTATAAATCTGTACCTTTCTATCTATCTATCTGTCTGTCTAATTGAATATATGTTTATCTATAAAGTTATCTATCTAATATTTATATATATATCTCTACTAGCTGTCTATTTCTAGGTCTATCTACTTGTCTATATATATATATATATATCGATCTATCTATATATCTATATTTCTATCAATCTAACTATATATCGATCTATTTATCTATCTAATATGTAATTATCTATCTGTCTATCTATCTATCTACTATATATGTATATATATATATATATACACACACATATTTATCTATTTTAATTTCTATATATCTATCTAACATATATCTATCATTCTATATATATCTATCTATCTACCTATCTTTCTATCTTTCAATCTATCTACTTGTCTATCTTTCAATGTGTCTATCTATATGTTTGTCTATTTATTTGTCTTTCTTTATATATATCTATCTTTTTCTATGTGTATCTATCTATCTTTTTCTATGTGTATCTATCTATCTTTTTCTATGTGTATCTATATTTCTACATATATATATATATATATATCTCTCTCTATATATCTTTCTATCTAAATATCTTTCTAATAATCTATCTATTTATCAATCTATCTATTTATTTATCTTTCTTGCTATCTATCTTCTTATCTATTTATCTATCTACCTATATATTTATAAAGCTATCTACATTTCTACCTACCTATCTATCTATCTATCTATCTATTTATCTATCTATCTATCTATGTATATGTTTATCAATATAGTAGTATACCTCTTTACCTATCTATCTGTCTATCTAACTATTTGTCTTTATGTCTATCTATCAAGTTGTCTATATAATATGTATACTATTATATTTCTATCTATCTGTCTATTTGTAGGTCTATCTACTTGTCTATTTATTTATATATCTATATATCAATCTATCTAACTATATAACTATCAATCTATATAATATGTAATTATCTATCTATCTATCTTTCTTTCTTTCTATATATCTATCTAATTATCTATCAAATTATCCATTTATCTATCTATCAGTTTGCCTATCTGTCTATCTAACTATCTATCTATCAATCTAACAATCTATATATCTACCAATCTATATGTCTATATATCTATCTATCATTCTATCTATCTATCATTCTATCAATCAATCTATCTATCTATGTATTTTTATCTATCTCTCTATCTATCTATCTATATATCTATATGTCTATATATATATATATATATATCTCTCTATATGACTTTTTATCTAGTTGTTTATATATATATATATATATATATATATATATCTAATTATGTATCTTTCTTTCTATCTAATTATGGTCCTATTTATCTATCTATCTGTGTGTGTATATATATATATATATCTTTCTTTTTGTTTCTATCTATTATTATATCTATATTTCTATATATCTATCTATTTATCTATTTATATATATATCGATCATTCTTTCTTTCTTTGGATCTATTTAGCTATCTATCTATATATATGACTATTTATATATTTATCTATATATATATATATATATATATCCACCTATCTATCTATCTATCAAAAAATGCATTTGTCTATCTTACTATGTTTCTATATATCTATTTCTATATTTGTCTATCTATCTATCTAACTATCAATCTATTTATATATTTATCTATCATTATAACTATTTATCTATCTTTCTATCTAACTATCTATCTATGTTTGTATTTGTTTATATGTCTATCTGTCTATCTATCTAACTATATATCATTCTATCTTTCTTTATGTCTATCTGTATGTCTATTTGTCTATCTCTCTATCTATCTCTTTGTTTCTCTATCTATCTATCTACCTCTCTATTTATCTTTCTATCTCTCTAATTATCTATCTATCTGTCTATCTATCTATTTGTCTTTATATCTATGTGTATATCTATCTATCTATCTTTTTTTCTATTTATCTTTTTATCTATCTATCTATAAATATTTATCTGTCTGTTTTTTTATCTAATTACGTATCTTTCTCTCTGTTTGCCTATTTGTTTATCTATCTATCTATCTATCTATTATCTATTTTTTTGTATGTCTATCTATATGTTTGTCTGTCTATCTACATGTCTGTCTTTCTATCTCTATATTTATTTACGTATTTATTTATATATATCTCTATTTACAGGAATATCTTTCTTTCTTTCTATCTTATGATCTACCTATCTATCTGTCTGTATGTCTATATATTTATCTATTTATCTATTTTTCTATCAAATAGTATATCTATCTTTCTATTTTTATATCCGTCTGAAAATGTATATGTCTATCATGTTGTTTGTCTATAAATCTATCTTTTATCAATCAATAAATCTGTCTATATGTCTATCTAACTATATAAATTTATCTGTATATCTATCTATCTATCTATGAATTTATATATCTATCTATCTATTTGTCTATCAATATGTCTCTCTATATGTCTATCTTTCTGACTATCTATCTGTTTATAAATTTGTTTATCTATCAGCAAATCTATCTGTCTATCTATCTATCTTTGTATTTATCAATCTTTCTATCTATCTATTTCACTATTTAATTATCTATCTATCTGTCTGTCTGTCTATCTATCTATCTAATTATCTATTTATTTATTTATCTATCTAACTTTCTATATATTTGTCTAACTATCTATATATCTATCTGTCTATCTATATGTCTATATATATGTCTATCTATCTATCTATCTACCTTTCTATCTATCTTTGTATCTATCTATCTATCTATTTGTTTATCTATCTATCTATCTATTTGTTTATCTATCTGTCTATCTATCTATATATCAAACTCTATATCTATCCGGCTGACTATTAATCTATCTATCTAATATTTATCTATCAATATTCTATCTGTCTATCTGTCTATCTAATATTCTATCTATCAATATGTCTATCTATCTATCAATGTATAAATATGTCTATCAATCTTTCTATTAATCTGTCTATTAAATTCTCTATTAATCTTTCTATCAATTTGTCTGTTAATCTATCAATATATCTATATATCTGCCTATTAATATGTCGATCAAATTTTCTATCTATCTGGCTATCTATATTTATATATATCTATTTATATAGATGTCTATGAATTTATCTATCTATCTGTCTGTCTGTCTGTCCTTGTATCCATTTGTCTATCTATCTATCTATCTATCTATTTGTCTATTTATCTGTCTTTCTATATATATAACTATCTATCTGTCTATCTTCGTATCTATCTATCTATCTATATGTCTTTCTATCTATCTTTTTGTCGATCTATCTATTTATCCGTATGTCTATCATCTATCTATCTTAATATCGCTCTATCTATATATCTATCAATATATCTATCTATTAATTTTCGATCTATCTATCTAATAATATGTCTATCTTTCTGTCAATCTAATTGATTATTTATCAATTTAATTATTTGCCTTTTATGTGCCTATCTATTTGTCTATCCATTTGTCTATCAATCTATTAATCTTTTTATTTATCAATTTGTCTAACAAACTATCTATCTATGTATCTAACAATATGTGAATCAATCTGTGTATGTATTTGTCTATCTATCAGTCTATCTATCATTCAATAAATATATGTGTCTATCTATATGTCTATCTATCTTTATATCTATATATATAATATATCTATATATCTATCTATCTATCTCTCTCTATCTATTTATATATCTATCAATCTAATAATCTATTTATATAACTATATGTCTATCAATCTATATATTGATCTATCTATCAATTTGTTTATCAATATATCTATCAATATGTCTAACAATCTTCATATTAAATTGTCTATAATTTTATTTATTAATATGTCTATCTATATATCTATATATCTATCTATCTATGAATATATATAATTAGCTATCTATTGATATATCTATCTATCTATTTATCTATTTGTTTATCTATTTTTCTACCTATTAGTCTATCTATTTGTTTATATCTCTTTCTACAATCTGTCCATGTATCTGTTAATCAATATGTCTAATAATTTGTTTATCAAACAATCTATCTATTAATCTTTATATTTATCTATTTGTATATCTATCTATATATCTATCAATCTGTCTATGTATTTGTCTATCTATCTAT
Source organism: Sapria himalayana (assembly GCA_029783825.1). Taxonomy (NCBI): domain Eukaryota; kingdom Viridiplantae; phylum Streptophyta; class Magnoliopsida; order Malpighiales; family Rafflesiaceae; genus Sapria; species Sapria himalayana. The sequence goes on along the minus strand of JAREIK010003404.1, from coordinate 289,753 downwards.
ATATTTATCAATCTACCTACCTACCTATCTATCTATATATATGTCTATCAAACAATCTGTCAATTGATCTATTAATCTGTTTATTAATCTTTCTATCAATATGTCTATCTAATTGTCTATCTATATATCTTTGTTTCTTTCCTTTCATCTATTTACCTATCTACCTATCTATTTATTTATCTATTTTTCTTTCTATCTATCTATCTATTTTTATATCTATCATTCTATCTATCCGTCTATCTTTCTATCTTTCAATCGATCTATCAATTTTTCTATGTATCTATCTAACAACTTGTCTAGAAACTTTTCAATCAAACTATCTTTTTATCAGTCTATCTGTCAATCTATTCGTATATCTATTTGTCTATCTATGTATATATGGCTATCTGTCTATCTATCTATCTTTCTTCTTTCTTTCTTTTTTCTATATATTTATCTCTCTGTCTATCTATTTGTCTATCTATCTATCTATATATCTATTAACCTATCTATCTTGATGTCTATCTATTTGTCTATCTATTTTTATATGTATTTGTCTATCTATATGTCTATCTTTCTGTCAATCTAACTATCTATCTATTTATATAATGATCTATCTATTTATCTATTTGACTAACTATCTATATATTTTTCTATCTATCTATCTTTCTATGTGTCTATCTATATATCTAATAATCTATCTATATATGTGTCTAACTATATGTCTATCTATTTATCTATCTATCTTTCTTTCAAAAAATCTATCTATCCATCCATTTGTTTATCTATCTCTCTATTAATCTTTCTATATATCTATATATCAATCTATCTATTAAACTTTCCATCAATTTATCTATCAATTTATCTATCAATTTATCTATCAATCTATCTATAAATTTATCTATTAATATGTCTAATAATTAAATTATAAATCAATCAATCTATCTATCTATCTATGTATCTATTTGTGTTTCTGCCTGTCTATATATCTTTACATCATTTGGTCTATCATTTTGTTTGTGTATCTATCTGTCTATCTATTTGTGTATCTACCTATCTATCGATCTATTTGTTTATCTATTTGTCTATCTTTCTGTTTATCTAACTAACTATTTATCTGTCTGTGTATCTATTTGTTTATCTAACTGTCTATATATTTGTTTATTTATTTTCTATCTATGTATCTAATAATATATCTATCTATTTGTCTATCAATCTTTCTATTAATCTGAATATCAATCTATCTATCAATTTTTCTATCAATTTCTCTAACAATGTGTCTATCAATCTATCTATCAATCTATCAAATAATTTGTCTATCAATCTATCTATCTCTATGTCTATAAATATGGTGATCAATTTATCTATCAATCTGTCTATATATCTATCTATCTATCTATCTATGTGCTTCTCTATCATTGTGTCTATCTATCTGTCTATTTTTTTTCTATCGATGTGTGTATCTATCTGTCTTTATATCTTTCTATCTATCTGTCTATCTATCTATCTATTTGTCTATCTATCTATCTATTTTTCATTTTAGCTATCTGTCTATCTATCTTTATATCTGTCTATCTATATATATATATATATCTATCTATTTATGTATCTATCTATCTATCTATTTGTCTATATATCTATCTAACTATATGTCTGTCTATATATCTATCTATCCTAATATCTATCAATCTATTTTTATCTATCTTTATAATAATTTTTCAATCTATTAGTTTAATAATCGAATTATCTGTCTGCCTATTTATCTATCTATCTTTTTTTCTCTCTATATGTCTATCTATCCATCTATAAATATATCTATCTTTCTATCTATCTATATATCAATCTTTTTATCAATATATCTTTTAATTTGTCTTTTAATTTGTCTTTTAATTTGTCTATAAATATATCTCTAAATCTATCTATCAATCTGTCCATCAATATGCCTATAAATATATCTTTCAATATGTCAATAAATCTTAAATCTGTCTATTAATATTTCTATCTATCAAACTGTCTAAATATCTATCTCTCTATCTTTTTATCTGTCTATCTATATATGTATCTATCTTTCTATTATTTGTCTATCTATGTATCTATCTATCTATATATCTGCCTATTTATTTAACTATCTTTTATTGTGTATATTTAGTAGTCTATATATATATATATATATATATATCTATCTATCTCTCTATCTATCTGTCAATCTATTTGTCTCTCTAACTGTCTATCAATCTGACTAATAAGCTTTTTATCAATCTGCATATTTATCTTTCAATCAATATATTTATTAATGTATATCTATATGTCTATCCATTTGTTTATATATCTATCTTTCTATCAATAAATGTATATATTTGTCTATTTACTTGTCTATCTATCTGTCTTTCTATATGTCTGTCTGTATATCTATTTATATATTTTTTGTCTATCTATCTATCTTTCTTTCTTTCTATATATATATATTTGTCTAACTATATGTCTATCTATCTATCTATCTATTTATCTATTTGTCTATCCATCTTTCTATTTAATTATCTAATTATCTTTCTATCTATTCTCTAATAATATGTTTATTAATCTGTCAATCAATCTAGCTATTTATTAATCTATCTATCTTTTTATCTATCAATCTATCTATCAATCTAACAATCTAACAATCTAACAATCTAACAATCATCTATCTTTAAATCTATCTATTAATTTGTCTATCAATCCATCTTTTAATCTATCTATTAATTAATCTATCAATCTGTTTATCAATATTTATATCTATCTATCTATGTATATATTTGTCAATCTAACTGCCTATCTATCTGTCTGTCTATCTGTCTGCCTGTCTATCAATCTATCTATTTATTTGTTTATCCATCTATCAATCTATCTATGTGTCCATCTATCTGACTATATTTCTATATATATATATATATACATGTCTGCCTATATATCTATCTATTTATATGATTGTATATCTATTTGTATTTCTATATATCATTCTATCTATCATTATTTCTATCTATCTATCTATCTATTAGTCTATCTTTCTGTTTTATCTATTTGTTTGTCATTATGTTTGTCTATATATCTTTAAAACTATCTATCTATTTGTCTATGTATCTGTCTATATCTAAGTTTATCTATTTGTCTATTATGGGTCTATCTATCTTTCTATTTCATTGTCTATCAATCTATCTTTAAATCTATCTATATGTTTATATATTTCTTTATCTATCTATCTAAGTATCTATCTATCTACATATCTATTTGTATATTTATCAATATATCTATCTATTTTTCTCTCTATATTTCTATCTATCTGTATATCTATTTGTATATCTATCTATCTATCTCTTTATCTATATATATATATATATATATATATATATATATCAATTTGTTTATCTATATGCTGATTTATCAATCTATCTAAAGGTCTATAAATCTATCTACCTATCTATCTTTCTATCTATATATATGTTTATCTATCTATTTATCTTTCTATCTATTTTCCTATCTATCTATTTATCAATGTATCTATCAATCTATATATAATACTATCTATCAATCTATGTATCTATCTATCTATATATATACATATATATATATATATTGATATGTTTATCTATTTGTTTATATATTTTTTATATATCTGTCTATATATCTCTCTATCAAACACTTTATGTATCTGTCAATAAATATGCCTATTAATTTGTCTATTATACTATATATCATAAATCTTAATGTTTGGTTGTTTGTATATTTATGCATATGCCTATCTGTCTCTATGGATATCTATCTATCCATTTACCTATCTTTTTATCTATCTATCTAACATTTGATTTATTTGTCTATCTATTTGTTTATCTATCTATATATCTATCTATCTATCTACCTACCTACCAACCTATCTATCTATCTACCTACCTACCTATCTATCCATCTATATGTGTGTCTGTCTCTCAATCTATTTATTTATGCATCTATATATCTATCTATAGTTGTATATCTATCTGTCTATCTATCTATCTTACTAATTATTTATTTGTCAATCTATATGTTTATTTATAAATATACTTAACTATCTATCTTTCTGTCTATCTACCTATATATCTATCTATATATCTATCTATCTATCTATTTGTCTATAAATCTTTCTTTCAATCTGTCTATCAATCTAGCTATAAATCTAACTATCAATATGTCTACATATCTATCTGCCTATATGTCTTTCAATCTTTCTATCAATCTATCTTTCAATATATCTATCAATCTATCTATCAATCTAAATATTTATCTATCTTTTATCTATCTATCTATCTATCTAATATTTATCTATCTATTTATGTGTCTATTTATCTATTTATTTATCTATTTATCTATGTGTGAGTCTATCTATCTCTCTATATATCTATCTTCTATCTATGTGTCTATCTATATATCTATATATAAGTTTATCAATCTATCTATTAATATATCTTTCAATCTATCTATCATCTTATCTATTATTTTGTCTATCAATGTGTCTATCAATGTGTCTATCAATGTGTCTATCAATATGACTATCAGTCTATCTATAAATCTCATTATAATTATGTCTATAAATCACTCTATCTATCTTTGTATATATCTATCTATCTCTCTGTCTATCTATCTATCTATCTATCTATCTATCTGTCAATAAATATATTTATCAATTTGTCTATCTATCTACATACTATCTTAATATGTTTATCAATCTATCTATGTTTTGTCTATCAATCTATATTACTATTTTTCTATCAAATTATCTATCTAATAGTCTCTATGTCAGTCTATTTGGATATCTTTTTGACTATCTATGTTTATGTCTAGATATTTGTCTATCTATTTATATATCCATCTATCGATCTATCTATCTGATCCATCTCTCCATCTTTATGTTTATCTGTCTTTTTTTTCTTTCTATATATCTATTTATCTATCTACATATCTATTTATATAACCTTCTATCTATCTGTATATTTATTATCATATCTATCTATATAACTTTCTATAAATATTTATGTCTGTCTATCTATCTATCTAACTATCTGCCTATCTATTTGTCTATCTTTATGCCTATCTAACTATCTAACTATCTATCTATTTATTTATTTATTTATCTATCTGTCTGTCTATATATAAAATAAACTATCTTTTATTTATCTATCTATCTATCTGTTTGTCTTTCAATCACTCAATCTATTTGTCTATCTATCTATATATCTTTCTATCTATCCAACTATCTATCTTTTTATAAATCTATCTATATGTGTCTATTAACTATTTATTAATATGTCTACCAATCTATATATCAATCTATCAATCAATATATCTATCAATCTATCATTCAATCTGTCTATCAATCTGACTATCAATCTATCTATCACTCTATCTATCACTCTATCTATCACTCTATCAATCACTCTATCTATCACTCTATCTATCACTCTATCTATCACTTTATCTATTAATCTGTAAATCAATTTGCCTATCAATCTCTCTATCAATCTTTCATTCAATCTATCTATCAATATTTTTCTCAATCTATCTATCAATATGTCTATCAACTTGAATCTATCTATATATATATATGTGTCTATTATCAATCTAGCTATATGTGTGTGTGTGTGTGTGTGTGTGTGTGTGTGTGTATATATATATATATATATCTATATATATATATATCTATATCTATATATCTATCTATGTCTTTATCTATCTGTCTATCTATCTATCTATCTATGTCTTTATCTATCCGTCTATCTATCTATCTATCTATCATTCTATGTCTTTATCTATCCATCTATCTATCTATCTATCTGCCTATATATCAATCTTTCTATCTATATGTCTATCTATCTATCTATTTATCTGATTATTTATACATCTATCTATATGTTTATCAATCTTTCTATCAATCTGTCTATCAATATGACTATCAGTCTATTTATAAATCTATTTATAATTATGTTTATCAATCTCTCTTTCTATTTGTTTATAGATCTATCTGTTTATCTATCTATCTTTCTTTCTATCTATGTGTCTATCTCTCTGTCTCTCTGTCTCTCTATCTATCAATCTGTCTATCAATATATTTTTCAATTTGTCTAACTATCTGTCTATTCTTAATGAAGTTTAGTAACCTTCATTTCCAGATCTAACCCTCATGAATTGTTTAGTAACCTTTCTATTCTTAATGAAGTTTTTGGTGTTATGTCGAAATAGATGATTAATGGGCAAAAACTTCTGATAGTTGTATAACCACGACTGTTTTCCACTCTTAATTGATATAAAAGCATCAGAATCTTCCATAGAATGTGGACATGCTAACATACCAGTTGTACTCTGCCCAGACATCATAGAATACTCTAAAAAGTCATTTATATTCCATATGAGGGCAGCACGCATCTGATAATTTTTCCATTTGGAAATATCATAAGTTTGAACCCCAACACCTCCAAAGACTTTTCAACTCCGCTATCAATGGTTGCAAAAAACATCTATTTTTTCCTTTGGATTCGTTGGCCCCAACACTAACATAGTAAAAAACATAAATTCTTCCTTCAAACATAAATCTAGAGGCAAGTTATACAGCATTACCACCACGGGACACAATGAATATTACTGTCCAGATTGATCAAATGGTTGAAAACCATCAGCCAAACCTAGCCTAACATTTCAAATATCAGAAAAAAAATCAGGAAAAACCCATCAAAATCTTTCCAAGTAGAGGCATCAGAAGGGTGACACATCTTACCATCCTCCATATGATGCTTTGAATGCCACCTCATTTCATTAGATGTTGTGATTCATGCATAAAATCTCTGCAACCTAGGTGGTATTAGAAAATTGTGCATCTTCTTATATGTCACCTTCAACTTTCGTATATAAAATCTATTTCTAGAACTCCTAGCCTTTTGCTTGTACTAAGCATGACCACATATTTTATAACTCTTAAGGTCATTGTCATCAACCTCGTTTATCATACAGTTGTTCACACAATAATGAATGACCTGTATGGGTAATCTCAAGCCTCTAACTAACTTCTTCATGCTGTAGAAATCCAATGGCATTAGATTATCTCCTAGAAACAATTCTCGAATAAAATTAGACAAATCATCAAACCATGCCTGCGGACACCTGTGTCTGCACTTTATTTCTAACATCCTCACGACCACATATAGTTGAGTATGCTTAGAATTTCTCTCGTAATAGGTTTGTCTCCAGCTCAAATCATGTCATACAAATTCCTTGCCTTGGCATTGGGTTCCTCATTCATGTTGAATTTAGGACCCACAATATCACAAACCATTCTATAGTATGTAGTGTGATTCATATTATCCGAGACCATCTGATTAGTTTCACTTACTAACACCTGTACTGAGCTCGGACACCTTTGTTGGACTTGCTTCTTACCATGGTATATCCAAACATAGTAATCCACAACAAAACCATTTCTATACAAATGCATCTTCATAGTCTCAAAATTTTAAAAGCAAACTATACAAATGCATACACCTTTGTTCGACTTATCTGATATTTAAATAAAGTGCAAGGACACCTTATATATGTACCACCATTCATACACTCAGGATGCATATTCCATTGATTATTCGGCTATTGTACATCCATTCACGATCATCTTCTATAACTAGTCACAAAAAAATCAATTTAGTAAACAAGCACGATTGTCTCTAATTAATTTTATGTTCATTGAAAATTTATTTTGGTTCCGATAATTTTTTTTTACGCGTGATATGCAACCTACTATATCTCCACCTCCACTTGTCCAATAGTTATTTTCACTTCAATAGATTTTGTCCTAATCCATAATGGAGCATTAACAATAAATAGCTAGGAATTCGGCAAAAGCATAAAAAAGGGGATCAAACACATTAACTAGGGCTGCAAACATCTTCTTTGTTTGTTCAAAATTACGGTGTACCTAGAAACACAAGGCACAAGAAATTTTCTTTTAAATTTTATAGGATGAAAGTTAAAAACATACATACAAACATACATGGATACAAACATACATGGATACATACATACATGGATACATACATACATATATGACCTTTTTCTCTTCTAGAAGATGCAAATTATAATAAAAAAATAAAATCTTTTTTTATAACTTATTAATGTTAACACATTATGCCTAATCTGAATACCAAACAAAGTTTTTTCAATCAATTACAAATTATTTTTCCATCCGTTCCATCTTAACACATAATGAGAAGTAGCTTAGAAGATTAATAAAGTTGCTTGTAAAACTTTTAATTACATCATAAAAGATTACTAGACCATATACTTGTCTTGTATTGAGCTGTTGGGCTTTCTCTTAAGGCTTTAACACATTGTATGGGTTGGGATCATCAAAAGGTGGAGAAGTTTCAGAATCAACCATACCTCATTACACCTAACACTTAGGAAAAATAAATGTCAGTAAGATGAAAATAATTCAAAACAAAAATAAATACCAAGCAGGCAATAGAATATGTAAAAGCAACTCCTATGATTCATCAACCACTTAAACAGTTATTTATGAGTAATGTCAAACATAGAGGCGTAAAAATGGCCATGTTGTGCCAGAATGGTCCATTATAGTGTGACATATATGTATAGTTATATGTTATTATATATATTGTTATAAATCATTATATATAGTTAAACATATAGTTATACACACACACACACACACACAAGTAATTATAAGTAATTATACATAAATGTATACAAAGCTATAAACGAATATATAGATTTACATATATGTATACATATATGTATAAATAGTTACAAATATAGTTATATTTAATTATATAGACTTTTATATAGTTATAAAAATATTTATATATAGTTATACACATATAGTTAAACATAATGTTGTATGTTGTTATACATGTAATTATAAATATAGTTACATGTGATTATACATATAGTTACACAAATAGTTAAACATATATTTATACACGTAAGTTTATATATTTGTTCGTTTATTTTTATATATGTATACATATAGTTATGTATAGGTTTATATATAGTAGAATACTTTTTATATATTAATATATACAAATATATATTAAATATAAGTTGTAAAGTATATATTTAAATATTATTATGTATAAAGCTTTTTTAGTTATACATATAGTAAGATACATTATTTATAGTTATATATAATTTTATTCATATAATATATATAGTTATAAATAGTTATATATAATTAAAAAAAATAGTTATATATTGATATATCAATACACGTAGTGATAAGTAGTTATACATATTTGTATACAAAATTATAAACAAATATGTAGATTTACATTTTTATATACATATATGTATACATAGTTATAAATATAGTTATATTTAATTATATAAAGTTTTATATAGTTATACAAATATAAATAAATAGTTATACACATTTAGTTAAACATGATGTTGTATGTTGTTATACAATAATTATAAATATAGTTACATGTGGTTATACATATTGTTACACATTTAGTTATGCTCATATTTATACATTTAGGTATAAAAATGTTTTCATTTAATTTTATATATTTATACATATAGTTATGTATAGGTATAGTTATAGTAAATTACTTTTTTATATGCTAATATATACAAATATATATTAAATATAAGCTATAAATTTAATATTTAAATATAATTATGCATCAAACTTTTATATTTATACATATAGTAAGATACAATTATTTATAGTTATATATTATTATACATATAATATATATAATTATAAATTATTAAATATAATTTAACATATAGTTATATATAGATATATTCATACAAGTAGGTATTAGTAGTTACACATAAATATATACAACGTTATAAACAAATATTTGATTTAATTATATGAATACATATATGTATATATAGTTATAAATATTATTATATTTAATTATATAGAGTATACATAGTTATACAAATATTTATATATAGTTATACACATGTAGTTATAAATATATATGTAATTAAAGATATAATTATATATAACATTTATATAGTTATACATTTAGATAAATACAATTATTTATAGTTATATACTAGTATACATAAAACATATTTTTTTAGAAATATAGTTATATAAAATTATACATATAGTTATACTTTATTATATAGTTAAAAATTAGTGATGTATAGTTATAAATATAATAATAAAAATAGTTTACTAAATTATAAATATAATTATAAATATAATTATAAATATAATTATAAATACTTATATATATAATGTCATATGATTATTTAATTAAACATGTGTTTATATAATATTTGTGATTAAAATATTTTTATAAATGTTACTAAACACGTGTTCATATATAATATTTGTGATTAAAATAATTTTATAAATGTTACTTAAATATAATTATATATATGTAACACTTTTATAAATATTATATAGTATTTGTATAACATTTATATAAACATTTTAAATATTCTATATTTATATAAAAATTAATATGTAAAATAAAAATATTGAAAATTGTATAATCAGTTAATGTTCCATAATTGTTATATAAAAAAATTTATAAATGAATAGTTTTATGTAAATGTTATATAGATATTTACAAACATTAATACATATTTATAAATATTTATATTTAACATTATATGTTAATATAAACATATAAGTGTTTATATATAAAGTAATACATTTATATAAATTAAAGTATATATATTTATATATAATGTCATACGATTATATAATTTTATAAAACTTTATATATATTGTTACATGTTTATAATTTATTCAGAGATAACATAAATATAACCCATTAACATTAAGTTTAATTTTTCTCAAGTTACAGGAGCAGAAAATATCATGCATTATATATTTTCTTCGGCTACAGAAGGATAGAACAAAATGCAAACATATTGTATTTGAAATCAGTAAAACCCTAAAAATTTAAATAGTAGAAGAATAAAGATTACACTAACAATTTATAGTTTCATTAATTGAGTAGAGTCAAAATCATATAGGTTAAATAAAAATAGAAGCAAAAAGAAAGAAAAAATGATAGAATTTGATAGTGCTAATAAAATTTAGAGAGATGGAGATATGTATATAGCATTCTTAAGGAGAAGAACAATGAAAAACTTACATGGATTTAGAAGAAATGATAGAATTTCTCGGTTTCTCCGTTATAGTCGCATATCGCATCTGCTTCAAAAAATGAAAGAAGGGAAGTTTGCTAATTGTTAATGACTTAGCAATTTTTTTTAAATCAAAAAATTTAACCTAGAAACTACCGACCAAAATTTTGGTCGGTAGTTTGGTCGGTAATTAAGAAGTTATAAATATTTTAGAAAGCTACTTTAGCGACCATTTTTCATGGTAATATATTTTGTCTTTAAATGGTCGGTAATTTGTTGGTAATTTTTATTCGTTAATTCCCAACTAATATAGAGATCAATTTCCGACCAAATATATTTTGTCGGTAATTATGGTCAGTAAATATGGTCTTTGGTAGGAAATATAGTTGAAAATATTTTTTTTTGAAACCCCCTTTTTGTCTCCAAATAGTCGTGATTTGGTCCGTAATTACTGACCTATTTTATAGGTCGGTTGTGTAGTCGATAATAAGTAGTTATAAATATTTTGGAAAGTCACTTTACCGACCATTTTTCATTGTAATATATTGTTGATCGTTAGATGGTCAGTAATTTATAGGTAATTTTTATTCGCTAATTCGCTACTAATTTACAGACTAATTTCTGACCAAACATATTTGGTCAATAAATATGGTTGGAAATATGGTTGGAAACAGTTTTTTTTTCCGAACCCCCTTTTTGGTCTCTAAATGATCGTGTTTTGGTCGGTAATTACCATCCTATTTTTTTGGTCGGTAGTTTGGTCAGTATTCTTGTTATTTTTAGTAGTGGATATTTTAGGAAATCTGTGTTGAATATATATATTAGAATAATACTAAGATGTGTGATATTTTTAAAGTCTTGGTGCGATGATAAGTGACTTGATCCAAGTAAGCTAACTCTCGTATTTGAGACTTATCAGATATAGTTGTTAGAAATCTAGCTTAGATTTCCTTTCAATTTACCAAAATAATATTTGTAGAGAATTTTATATAAAGTGCTAAAGGGAAGACCACAAGTGGATCTACTCATCCTCGAGGTATTGATGATAATTTTTCAAAGGCTACTAGTTTAGATGAAATTTAATCTAGTGTGTCTAATTGGACTGTTAGAGGTTCCACTTACAAGCCATATTTTGACATTGACACTTTTATAAAATGAGATGCATACATTATGAAATTAACTTGAACACAAACTAATATAACATAAATCAAATTTCAGTAACTCTTATATACATATTAACTCATAAAAACCCCTTATATAGGAGGGAAGTTCATTGGGCGACCCACATGAGTTGGGTGCTCCCATCAATGAGGAAAATAAAAGTAAAAAACCCCAAATTTTAAATAACTCCAATGACAAATTTCAATATCCTTTTTATACTGGTGTGTGAAAGTTAAAAATATCAAAAGGTAAAATAATCAAATTAATTTTAACTAGAATCAAAGAATATTCACTTGTAACATAATAAACTAAAATAATTAAAACAATAATTGTGTTGGCGATAATAAGAGCATCCTATGATGTTCTCAAATAATTTTTGGGTGTTCAAGAGAAGATCCTAAAGAGCTAGAAGTGCATTATAGTTAGATTATAGGAAATGATGTCGGCTCGTGAAGGAAGGTGGGCACACATAAGGGGTTTACATGGAGAAATATCTGAATAGAATCAATTTGTATGATAGGAATTAATAATGAAAGCATATGACAACGTGAAAATTTTCCAAATTGTGGGTTAAATTGTTTATGGACCTGATTACAAACATATGATACAATAGGCATGGGTGACCCAAGAAATTTGAAACTCTAGGATGAGAAGACAATCTTGGGTTAGAAGAAACATCAACATTATTAACCAAAGCAGAACTTGAACTTGCCACTATACATGGAACATAATTAAGTTGTATTGACAAATCCCTATCATGCAATTCATCATCTTTACCGTAAAAAATATTACTAGAGAAAATTGTATATTTAGTGTATGTTGTATTTAGTTTGTTTTGATAAACTACTTTATATAACAAAAAATGTTTTCTATTTATATATTGTTAGTGCAGGAAATAAAATATTGAAAGGTTGGGAATGCAGTAATAGCACATTAATGGGGGTTGTTGCTTTGTCAGTGGGCTGAAAAAAAATTTGGAGCATAACTCTATCCACCCAAGTGATTCAACGCGCACCATTATTGATATCGAGAAATTGTTTAATATAAATTCTTTTTTATTTCTATTTTTTACTACTCCCAATTTACTGCTGAACTATTCATTTTTGTCTTCTCTCTTTGTATGATTTTTTTTCTTCGCAATTGTTGCATCTATAAGACATTGTTTTGGTTATAATCTGTAAACACATATGTATTTTTCTAGTGAATATAGCTAGTCATGCTGAATGACTAGTGAACCATATTATTTTATGTGTTTCTGGATTGTAGTTTTGGATATATCATCTTTATATTTTCTTCTTCTTCTTCTGAATCTATAAAATTACAAACCTTGGAAGCAGAATTACTAACAATGTCTCATCTCAAATCATTAAGCCAACAAATTCATCATGTTGTCAAAGCAAGGAAATATTTTTTCATGACTAGCTGACTTTTTAATAAAATCAGAAGAAATCTACTTAGTAATGATTAAAGAATTATACTTTGAAAAATTTAACTTATCATCTAATTTGGATTTTCTAGCATCATTAAGATCATTACTAAAGCATATGTATTTGGATTAAATTGTTCTTTTTGATTTAGAATATTTAGTCTAAGATCACCTTGACATATGAAATGCACCTTCACTAATAACAAATGTAGTTAATGTTGTACATTTATTGTATATTTTTAATATATTCACAATATAATATGTCGAATTTTTATTTTCTTTTAGAATAAGTGTCATTATAGTTTATATGGAGGAAGGAATTAGACCTGAGTGATACTTTATTATAGCATTTATAAAATATTGAAACATTGAAATAATTATATTCTAAGTTTAGTATTGGTATATAAGATTTATACAATCTACACATCAGACATGCATTCATTGAAATAGTAAAACAAGATGGTTGTTGTATATATATTTTATTCTTAAGATTATCAGAGAGAAATGTGTTTCTAATGTCTAGTTGATATACATATTATTTGTGAGAAATTATAATAGAATGCAAAAATCTTATAATAACCATTTTGGAGTTGTATTTTAATATTTGAAAATTCAAAAAATTATGTCCATATGAATATATAAGAGAGAATCTATATTAATTAATTATATTAATGATATAAGTGATATTTATTTTGGTTACAGAAAGCTATTTTAAAAATTTCTTATGATTCTCCTATTTCTGAAAGAATCAATTATGATATCTTTGTCTAACATATTAGATTGAGATTGTCATGTCTTTTAATCTTTTGGAAGACTCATACCTCTTGTTTTGGGACTATTAGATGATATCCTGGTATGTATTTAAATATTGTGTCTCATGATGAAAATTGTGGCACTATTTTTTTTGTTTAAATGTTGAGATAATGTTTTCTTAATAATGTTAAATATATAATAGCAATTATGATGAATATTACATAAAAACATAAATAATATTGAATTTGTTAGTTTTTAAAATAAAAATCGTTAACATAAAAAATAATTATTTTAATTTTGGTGAACCAAAATCACTTTTCTGATAGAATAAAATGATGTTGTAAAAACCTTCTTGAAATTGATGGCAATACCACTAGCAAAAACACTTATTGACACTTGCAGAATTTGTGCCCCACCCAAACACTTTGCACAACTCTTACTTTTCCTTTATTCATGTTGTGACATCATGTAAGCTTGATGCAATAACTCATAGGAACCCATTAGGGCTTTGTGTGCATTGGAAAGAGAGAATGAAAGAAAAAAGAGTGGAGAGAAAATAAAACAAAAAAATATAATATTATTCTAGTAAAGAACTCATTTTATTTGAATTTGATTGCTTAGACTTCATTCACCATTAGTGTTGCAACATACAGGCTTGTTTTTCTATTCCCTCATTCCTCATATAACTTGTATATGTTGCTTGCTACTTTAAATGCAAACTACATAATTTGAATTACTCTATCCGTTGTTTTGTTTTTATTTTTTGTGTGGCTCCTTTGTTCTTGTTCACCCTTTATTAATAGGTGGTTAGCTGATAAAATCTCATTATCAAATTGTTGATCCCTATATTAGACGTGTTGTGCCCCCTCTTCTCATTCAAAGTGATGCTGCATTTTTTGCTGGTAAGCCAAATATATGTGATTTCATTTAACTAATATAAGCATATTTTTTAAGTAGTAGTTAGTAGTGAGGATGGCACCCTCTTTTCTTAATTTCACAGCTTAAAAGGAATAATAATTATAAAATGTTGATTATTTTTATTCCATTGCAAATTTGAGGTGTAAACTATTATAGAATGTTCATAAAATAAATACTTTTTTTAAGAATTATTTTTGTCCCCATTAATTGTTTTTTATTAAAGATTTACTTTTTGATAATTTATCTGACTTCCATGGTCATTATATAATCATGGAATATTGAACCATCATTAGAGACAAAAAGGTTGATTCAACTCCATCACAATCAGAACCTTTGATACTACTGTCATCCTTCTTGAATAAAAGGCAAAGAACATAGACACTATGTATATGGAGGAAGTAAACAAAAACAATGGGTAAGAATGTTCCAACTATTTGATTCATTGCTTTTTATCCTTTTGAAAAAATGATTGTCTGCCACATCATTTCAGAACTGCCTAGATGGCCCATGCGGCATGGCACACAAAGTGCCAATGCCAATGATGATGTGTTATGCACATGTGCTGGCATGTGGCTTAGTGTTAGTGGGATGCATGGTCCAGTGGCAGTGATGCCATGAGATGTGGTGCCATTGATGCACAGCTGTGGTGCATAACTGTGTGGAACTGCACAGTTGTGCGTGGTGTAGTGAACGTGGATGTGTGGTTGATGTACTGGGCGTGAACCATGTGTAAGTTTGATGCAGCCATGGTGTAGTGTGTGCAACATGTGGGTTGTGTTCATTGGGTTCTTTTTTTATATGTATCAAAGAAAGTGATTTTCCATGTAGAATCAAGTGAGTAAAACTATATAGTTGTTATGAAAGTGACCACTACTTTGGTGGTTCCATCACTATTAGACTACTATAGTAAATGTTTAAAGTTAAGTGTGTAATGAAAAATAATATATTTAATTTATTTAATCTAGCACAATTTTTGTATTTTCTATTTTATCATAGGAGCTCATGGAGGAACGTATGATAGCTGCTTCTCAACGAGTTGAGGGTTCTATGAATCTTTAGATAACTTTTTTGAAGGAAGAAATGTAGAAATAAATAAAGTGAATGATGAGATGAAAGAAACCTAATAAAGTAATGAAAGAGTAGAAGACCTATAAGGAGTCACTATTAACATTCTTACGAGACTGATAGCACATCAAGTTCCATTAGAGTACTCACGTAGGAGAGCCTAGCACAAATGTACCATCTAATGATGAAGATGATTATTTAGTTTTAAAAGATTTTATATCTATGTTATGTTTTATTTAACAATGTAACTTTTATATCATAATTATTTCTAAAGTAGTTTTGGTTTTTTTAAATAATAAAAAATGGGT
This sequence comes from Sapria himalayana, assembly GCA_029783825.1. Lineage (NCBI taxonomy): Eukaryota > Viridiplantae > Streptophyta > Magnoliopsida > Malpighiales > Rafflesiaceae > Sapria > Sapria himalayana. The sequence continues at coordinate 273,010 of JAREIK010003404.1, read as the reverse complement.
TATAGTATATGTTTTTATTAAATTTAAAATAAAATTTTTAAAAAAATGTAATCAATTTTTTTGTAAAAATAAATTATGAAAATAATTTTGGAAATAAAGTAGCTAGGGATTTTTCCCTCACTAATTTAGCTTAGAAATTTTGAGTATATATTAAGTTGAAAAATATTAATTACTACTCTTAATTATGATCAAAATTAGGAAGGAAATAATATAATTAAGAAGGGAAGAATATAATTAGCTAGGGAATTTTTTCGTTGAAAGATTTCCTAGAAACTTTTTTTCTCTCAATATTTGTGACGAGCATTTTAGTTTGAGATTATTTACATGATCAAATGATAATCTGTCGTTATTCTATTTTAGAGATGGAATACGCCCAAATAGCTAGGAAAATTTCCCTAGCTATTTGTTCTTTTTTTTGTAGTGAGATTGATAGATAGATTAAGAGATATATTGATAGATAGATTTGATAGATAGATAGAAAGATAGCTTAATAAAAAGATATAGATAAAGATATAGATAGATAAATAAACAAATAGATAGATAGATAGATAGACAATAAATAGATAAATAGATAGATAGATAGTTAGTTAGATAGATAGAAAGATATATAGATATTTTGATAGACAAATTGATAGAGGGATAGTTATAGAGATAGATAGATAGATAGACAAATATATATAAAGATAGATAGTAAGTAAGAAAGATAGATATATAGATTAATAGATTGATAATAAAATAGATAAACAGATAATTAGATAGATAGTTAGACTATTACATACACACACACACACATCAATAGATAGATAGATAGATTGACAAATTTATAGATAGATTTATAAATATTTTGATAGACAAATTAATAGATAGACTGATATTTAGATTGATAGACAGATTGATACTTAAATTGATTGATAGATAGATAGATAACTAGCTAGATATATAGATAGTATACAAATAGATAGACAGACAAACAGATAGATACATAGATGGATAGATGAATAGATAGATAGGCAGATAGATAGATAGACATACAGATAGACATATAGATAGACATACAGATAGACAGATAGATAAAAAGATTGATAAACTGAAAGAAAGATGGATAGATATATAAAAAAGATAGATAGACAGGCAGACAGACATATAGATAGATATATAGATAATCAAAATGATAGATGAATTGAAATATAGATTGACAGATAGACATATAGATAGATAGATAGACATATAAATAGATTGATAGATAGGGCGGGTAGATATGTAGATAGATAGATAAACAAATAGATATAAAAGAAAAATAGACAGATAGATAGAAAGAAAGATAGATAGATAGATAGTTAGTTAGTTTGTTAGAAAGATAGATAGATATTTAGAAAAAAAGTTAGATAGATAGATAGACATAAAATAGACAAATAAATAGACAAGTAGATATAGATAGATAGATAGATATAAATATATAAGACAGATCAATAGACAAATTGACAGACATATAAATATATAGATAAAAAGATAGACAAATAGTTTTTTAAAGAGATAGATAGATAAAAAGATAGATAGATAGATAAATAGACAGATAGACATATAGATAGATAGATAAATTAATAGATAGATAGATAGATAAATTGACAGAGAGATTGACTGATTGATAAGATAGATAGATAGATATATATATACATATAGAAATAAAGAAAGAAAGATAGATAGATATATTGATAGACAGATAGATATACATACAGATAGATAATTATATAAATAGACTAATAGATAGATAGATAGATAGATAGACTGATAGATAGACTACTAGACTGACAGATAGATATATAGATAAAAAGACAAATTGATGGACAGTTATATAGATAAATAATTAGGCATATAAATAGATAGCTAGATAGACAGATTGATAGATAGACATATAGATAAATAGATAAATAGACAGATAGATATATAGATATAATGATAAATAGATAGTCAAATAGATAGATAGATAGATAGATACAAAGATAGATCTATAGATAGCTAGATAAATAGATAGATTGATAAAAAGATAGATAGACATAAAAATTGAAAAATAGATAGACTTATAGATTGATATATAGATAAATAAATAGATATATAGACAAATAGATAGACAAATAGATAGATAAATAGATAGAGAGATATATAGACTTATAGATAGATAGATATATAGACAAATAAATAGATAGATAGATAGGTAGATATATAACAAATAAATAGATAGAGAGAAAGATAGAAAAATAGACACATAGAGAGCCAAATAGATGGATTGATAGAAGGAAAGATAGATAGACAGATAGATAGTCAAATAGAATGGAAAACAAATTCACATAGATATAGATAAATAGATAATTAGACATATAGAACGAACGAAAGAAAGATTGATTGATGATAGACTGGCCGATAAATAGATAGATTGATAAATAACACTTAGAGAGACCAACAAAAAGACAAACATATAGAGGATAGATAGATAGATAGAATAGACAAATACATAGATACACATATAAACATACAAATATATTGATAGATTAATAAACAGATAGACAAACATATAGAAAGATAGATAGATAGATAGATTGATAGATAGACAAATAGATAGACAGATAGATCGATAGACAGATAGATTGACATATAAATAGATAGAAAATATATAGATAAGTAGATAAATATATTTACATATATATAGATTGTTTACAAATTGATAGATAGATTGATAGATAGAATGATAGACATATTGATAGATAGATAGAATATAGATTGATAAAAAGATTAATAGAAGATTAATAGACATATTAAAAGAAAGATAGATAAATAGATAGATATAGAGATAGATTGATAGATAGATTAACAGATTGATTAACACCAAAATTGACAAATTGATAGAAAGATTTATATACATATTGGTAGAATGATTAAAGATAGATGATAAACATATTGATAAATAAATAGATAGACAAATTATTATTAAAGATAGATAGACATATAGATTCATAGTTATTTAGGTAGATAGATAGATATTTAGTTAGAGAGATAAAACACCTTATATAGATAGATTGATAAATAGATAGATTGATTGATTGATTGAGAGAAGATATAAAGATAGATAGATAGATAGATGGATAAAAGATAGATAAATAGACTGATAGATAGATTAATAGATTGATATATAGATAGATAATAGTTATGTATTAAGATTCATAGTGATAGACATATTGATAATTAGATTGATAGATAAATTGATATTTAGATTGATAAATAGATTGATTGACAAAATTAAAAATAGATGGATAGCTAGATTGATTGATAGTTAGATAGTGAGATTTATAAACAAATTGATCGACATATTGATAATTATATGATAGATAGATTGTATATATAATGACAAACAAATTTATAGACAAATTTAAAAATAGATTGATAGATAGAAAGATAGATAGATTAACATATAGATAGACATATATATAGATAGAAATATGGACAGGTAGATAGATAGATAGATAGACAGATAGAGAGACAAATAGATACATAGATAGATAAACAGATAGATAGATATATCAAAAAATAGATTGGTAGATAGAAAGATAGATATACAGATAGAAAGATAGATTGATAAATAGATAGATAGATAGAAAAATAGATAGATACATAGATAGATTGATAGATGATAGAAAGATTGATAGATAGACATATTGATAAATGGATAGATAGATTTACATTTAGATAGACAAATAGATAGATAAATAGATAGATTGATAGTTAAATAGATAGACAAATATATAGAAAGATAGATAGACACATATATAGACACATATATGTTATACAAATAAAATATAGATAGATAGATAAATACCGAACTATATATAAATAGCAATAAATAGATAGATAGATAGTTAGTTAGTTAGATAGACAGATAGACTAATAGATTGATCAACATTTAGATTGAGAGATAAATAGAAAGGTAGATTGATAAATAGATAGATATATAGATAGATAGACTATGAGATAGATATACATAGATAGATAGATAGATAATTAGATAGATAGAGAGATAGATAGATAGATAGATAGTCATGTATATTGAGAAATAGATAATAGATAGATAGACATATTGATATATAGATAGATAGACACAAAGAAATGCATATAGATAGATAGATAGACATATAGATAGACAAATATATAGATAGATATATAGACAGATAAATAGACACATATATACACAAATAAATATAGAGATAGACGACCAATAGGTAGATAGATATATAGATAGATGGATAGATAGAATGATATAAATATAAATAGACATATAGATATATAGATAGATAGATAGATAGACAAATAGATAGAAAATAAATATATAGATAGATTGATATACATATGCATAAAGAGAGAGAGAGATAGATAGATATGCAGATAGATAGATAAATATGAACATTGAAAGATAGATTGATATAAATTTATAGATAGATTAATAAATAGATTCATAGACAAACACATAGATAGATATATAAATAGATAGATAGATAGATGATATAGATAGACAGATAGACAGATAGATAGATAGATAGATAGGTAGATAGAGATAGATTAACTAATAAATTTGATAGATAGATATATAAATAGATAGATAGATAAACAGATAGATAGACATATAGATAGTAAAATAGGTAGACATATAGATAGAAATATAGATAATCAATAGATTGCCAGATAGATAGACAACTAGATATATAGTCAAATAAATACACATATAGACAAACATATAGTTAGTTAGGTCAGTCATTCTGGCAGATAGAAAATCAGGCAGGCAGATTGCAATTAGGCAGGCAGATAGAGTAGAGAAATAGATATACATATAGGTAAACCAATAGATAGATAGATAGATAAAAATATAGAAATATAGATAGATAGATAGACAAAAAGATTGATTGATTTAAAGATAGATAATTAGATAGATAAAATGATAGATACATATTTAGATAGATGGATAGATAGAAAGAGAAATAGATATTTAGACAGACAGACAGATTGATAGATCATATATAGATAGATAGAAATATATATATAACATAGATAGATAGACAGATAGATAGACAAATAAATAGATATATAGAATAGATATACAAATAGATATATAGTTAGATAGACAGATAAATAGATTGATAGATAGAAAGATTTATCGATAGATAGATAGATAGAAAAATAGATTGACATATATAGACATATACATAGATGGAAAGATAGACAAATAGATAGATAGATAGCTCGACAAATAGATACACTTTGAAAGTTATATATAGACAGATGGATAGAGAGAAATATTGATAGATAAATAGGTATACATATAGATAAACAAATTGATATATAAATAGATAGATAAATAGATAGATAGATAGACTGACATATAGAAATATAAGACTTAGAAAGATTCATAATTAGATTGATAGAAAGAAGATAGATATATAATTAGATAGATAGAAAGATAGATAGATAGACAAAAAGATAGATTATTAGATAGATACATAGATAGATAAATAGATAGATACATTGGCATATAAATAGATAGATAGATCATCAGATAGACAGGTAAATCGATAATATATAGACAGATTGATATATAGAAAGAGATATATATATATATATATATATATATATATATATAGATATATATATAGACATATAGACAGATAGATAGATAAATAGATAGATATATAGATAGATAGATAAGCAAATAGTTATACAGACACATAGAAAGACATATAATAAGATATATAAATAAATTATAAGACAAAGAGAATGACAAAAAGAATGACAAATAGATTAAAACACAAATACATATACAGATAGATAGAAAGATATATTAACAGATAGAGAGATATATAGATAGACAGATAATTTGATAGATAAATAGATATACATAAGACAATTAGTTAGACTTATAGATAGACAGATTGATATATAGATATAAAGATAGATAGGTAGATAGATATACTGATCGATATACATATAGAAAAATAGATAGACCGATACATGGATAGACACATAGATGCATAGATAAATATATACCTAGACAGACGGGCAGACAATTAGATAAATAGGTATATTGATAGACATGCATATAGATAGATAGATAATTAGACAAATAGATAAACAGGTTGATAGACAATTATATAGATAAATAGATTTAATAATAGATTTACAAATAGATAGTCAAATACAAAGACACACATATAGAAAGATAGATAGAAAGATATATTGGCAGATTGATTAAAAAATAAATAGACCGATAGATAATTAGATTTATAGATAGATAGTTAGTTAGACAGAATGATAGAAATATATATAGACAAATATATAGATAGATAGATATATATACAAATATATAGATAGATAGATATATATACAAATATATAGATAGTTAAATAGATAGATAGATAAATAGACAAATTGATAGATAGATATATACAAATATATAGACAGACAGATTGATTAATAAACATATAGATAGTAAAAGTGATAGACAAATAGATATACCGATAGATTGACAAAAATATTTTTAGATACATTGACAAATAGATAAACAAATAGATAGATAGATAGATAGATAGATAGTAAAATAGATAGATGGATATATTGACATATAGATATACAGAGAGATAAACAGATAGATACACAGATAGATATATAGATTGTTAAACAAATAGATAAACACATTGAAAGATGGATATATAGACAGACAGACATATAGAAAGATAGATTGATAGACAAATAGATAGATGGATAGATAGACAGAAAGATAATAGATAGATAGATAGATTCATAGATATATAGATAAAGAGATGATAAAAAGAAAGATAGATAGAAAACACATAGATAGAAAAAAAAATAGATTGATAGATGGAGATATATATAAATTGTTAGATAGATAGAAAGATAGATAGATTTTTTGAAATATAGAAAAATATATAGACAAATTATTAGATAGATACATAGATAGAGAAATACATAGATAGATTTACAGATCAATAGATAGATAGATCGATAAATAGACAGATAGATTGATAATAGATAGATAGATATATAAATTAATAGACAGAAATACAAATAGATTGATAGATATATAAAGAGATAGATAGAAAGATAGTTAGATAGATAGATTGATAGATAGATAGATAGATTGATTGATTGATAGATAGATATGTAAATTGATAGATCTATAGATAGATAGATAGATATACATACATTTAGACAAATGGATAGACAGACACTTAGAAAGATTGATAGTCAAATATATAAATAAATTGAAAGACAAATAGTATGACAAATAGATTAACACATATAAACAAACAGAAAGACAAACATATAGATAGATATATAGATAGATAGTTAGACATATAGATTGTTAAACGAATTGATTGATATATAAATAGATCGAAAGATACACGAATTGATAGACATATAGTTAGATAAATTAATAGATAGATATAAAGATAGAAAATTGATAGATAGATATACAAATAGATCGACAAATACATAGATAGACACATAGACAGATAGATAAATAGATAGATAGATAGATAGAGAGACAAATAGATAGATAGATAAATTGGTATATTGATAAATAGATATAGATAAAAAGAAAGATATACAAATAGATAGACGGATTAATAGAGTAATAGATAGACAAATGGATATACAAATGGATATACAAATGGATATACAAATAGATAATGAGATATATTTATAGATATATTGTCAGAAAGAATGATAGACATTTTTGATAGTTAGATAGATAGCTTGTTAAAAAGATATATATTTAAATATATAGATAGATTTATATATAGATAGAAAGATATACTGAAAGATAAACAAATAGATAGATAGACAGATAGGTAGAGAGATATTTAGATAGATAGAAAGATAGATAGATATAATGATAAACAAATCGATAGAGAGATAGTTATAAAAATAGATAGATCGACAAATAGATATAAAGATCGATAGTAATAAAGATATATAGATAGATAGAAAAATGATTAATAGTAGTTAGACTAATACAAATATGTATATATATATATATATATTAGTAGTTAGAATAATGATTGATAGACAAATTTATAGAAAGATTTATAGACATATTTATAAACAAATTATAGATAGATTGATAGATAGATTAATAGATATATAGATATATAGATAGAAAGATAGTCATCTAGATAGTTAAATAGATAGCTAGAGACATATAAATAGATAGATAAAAAGATTGAAAAATAGAAAGATAGAAAGATAGATAAATAGATAGATCGATAGATAGATAGATAAATAGATGGATCAATAGATAGATAGATAAATAGATGGATTGATAGATAGATAGATAGAGAGATAGAAAAATAGATAGATAGATTAAAATATAGATAGACAGATAGAAATATAGATAGATTGAAAGATAGAGAGACAGACAAATAGATAGATTGATATATAGATATATAGATATATAGACAAATAGATAGATAGATAGAAGAAAATAGATAGCCAAATTGATAGATATATAGATAGATAGTTTTTACAAATAGATAGATAGATAAATAAACAATAGATAGCCAAATTGATAGATATGTAGATATATAGTTTTTTAGATAGATAGATAAACAAATAGTTTGACTGATAGATAGCCAAATATATAGACAAATTAATATATCGATATATACAAATACAGATTGATAGATACGAATATATAAAGACAGATCAATAGACATTGATAGGCTTATAGATATATAGTTAAAAAGATAGATAGATAGTTTGTTAGAAAGAAAGATAGATAAATAGATGGATGGATAGATAGATAGATAGAGAGATAGTAAAATAGATAGATAGATTGAAATATAGATAGATAGATTGAAAGATAGAGAGGGACAAATAGATAGTTTGATATATAGATATATAGATATAAAGACAAATAGATAGATAGATAGATAGATAAATAATAGATTGCCAAATTGATAGATATATAGATAGATAGTTTTTACAAATAGATACATAGATAAATAAACAATAGATAGCCAAATTGATAGATATATAGATAGATAGATAAACAAATAGTTTGACTGATAGATAGCCAAATATATAGATAAATTTATTGACAAATTAATATATCGATAGATACAAATATAGATTGATAGATACAAATATATAAAGACATATCAAAAGACAAATTGATAGACTTATAGATATATAGTTAAAAGAATAGATGGTTAGTTTGTTAAAAAGAAAGATAGATAAATAGATGGATTGATATATAAATAGAGTGATAGTAAAATAGATAGATAGATTGAAATATAGATAGACAAATTGAAATATAGATAGATAGATTGAAAGATAGAGAGACAGATAAATAGATAGATTGATATATAGATATATAGATATATAGACAAATAGATAGATAGATAGAAAAATAATAGATAGCCAAATTGATAGACATATACATAGATAGTTTTTACAAATAGATAGATAGATAAATAAAATATAGATAGCCAAATTGATAGATATATAGATAGATAGTTTTTTAGATAGATAGATAGATAAACAAATAGTTTGACTTATAGATAGCCAAATATATAGACAAATTTATAGACAAATTAATATATTGATAGATACAAATATAGATTGATAGATATGAATATATAAAGACAGATCAATAGACAAATTGATAGGCTTATAGATATAAAGTTAAAAGATAGATAGATAGTTTGTTAGAAAGATAGAGAGATAGATAGATAGATATAGACAAATAGATAGATAGACAGATAGATAAAGATATAGAAATGATAGACCTATATATATAATAGATAGATAGATTAATTGATAGAGAGATTAATAGATAGATAGATAAATGGATAGATATACATATAGAAAGAAAGATTGATTGATAGATAGTCATATAGATAGAGAGATAGATATACATACAAAAAGATAGTTAGATAGTCTTATAGATAGATAGATAGACAGACAGACTAATAGATAAACTAAAATAAAGAGAGAGAGAGAGAGAGAGAGAGATAGATAGATAAATAGATAGACAGTAATATAGATAAATAGATTAGCATATAAATAGACTAATTGATAGACTAATTGATATCTAGACATATAGATAAATAGATAAAAAGACAGCCAGATAAATAGATAGATAAATTGACAAACATACAGATAGATAGATATATAAAATGAGAAATAGATAGATACATAGATAAATCTATAGATAGATAGATATATAGATAGATAGATAAATTAATTCATAGATAGAAGATATATAGACAGTTTGATAGACAAATAGATAGATAGATTATAGATAGATAAATATATATATATATATATATATATATATATATTATATATATAATATTAAATAGATAGATAAACATATAGATAGATATATAACAAATAGATAAACAGACAGATAGATGGATGGATAGATAGATAGATAGTGAGACAAATTGACACATAGATAGACAAATAGATAGATTGATAGACAGATATATAAACTAATAGATAGACTGATAGATAGACAAATAGATACACAGACATATAGAGATATAAATAGATAGACAAATAGATAAACAAATAGAAAGAAAGGATACGGACGTGATTTCTCGAAAAAACTTCTCTGTTGTGCAAAACAAGCTCAATTTGAAGCTGAAAATGGAGCCAATTAGTTCCCTCTTCACCAAAAAGTCTTTCTCCTACAATATTAATGAACTGGTGGTCCTATATCCAAAGCTTGTCATGAAAAAAGGAACCCCAGTGATAATTTTTTCAAATGAGGAGATGAACAAGCTTGCTGCCCCATTCAAACACACCCTCATTCCTTGCTAAATTCTCACACCTAAGACCCGATTTCAAAGTTATATATGACTTTGTGTGCTTCCTTAAAGCTGCGCGAAAGGGTCAAGATAGCTAACTACGATGGTAAGCACACGTTCCTCCAATTCAGAAAAAGGGTGACTTCCTCAGGGTTTGGCTTAGAGGAACATGGAGCATAGTGGGGCTATCCAATGCGAGTCTTCAAGTGGATGCCAGAATTTTCACCATTGTAGGAGTCCTCTATCACACCGGTATGGTTTTCATTACCCAAACTCCCCATACATATGTTTAATAAGCAATCTCTCTCCTCAATTGCTTGTTGTTTGGGTACTCCGCTTCTACTGGATGAAGCTACGGCCTTGATGACGAGGCCAAGCATGGCTAGAATATGCGTAGAAACTGACCTCAAGTCTCCCCCTCCGTAGAGGGTATGGATAGGCACTAATCTTGCTAATGGTTTCTGGCAGGAAACTATCCCAGAGGCCATGCATTTTACTGTCTAAGTTGTCTTAAACTAGGGTATGGGCAATATGACTGCATGTTTGGGGAAATGGGGAATGGGAAATAGGAAGGAAAAAGAAGTATGGTTAGAAGGATAGAGGGGAGAACACGTGTGATGAGGTACAAAACAGAGCCTAGAATAGGGATAGAGGAGGGAGATTCCTAAGAAAATAGGAAGCAAAGAGGTTAAGTAAGCAGAGTGGGGGGGAGGTGGAAAAGAGGCAGGGAGAAGGGGGGGGGGGTAGAATATAGTGAAGAGGAAGCAGAAATGAGCGAAAGATGGGTGAGATGAGACAGAGAAAAGTCCTAGGAAGGAAGAAGAGAAGAGATTAGAAGGTGGCTTGAAGAGGAGAAGTGGGATGTTGGGGTATAAAAAGGGGGAAAAGAAAATATGATAAATCTTAGAAAAGAGGATGGAATTTAGAGGTGAAGCACATTTAGAAGAGAATTTGAAGCCTATTAATTGGGAGGAGGATGATTTACTTTCGGAAGAAAAGTCGGAGGTCAAAGTTGGCCTTGCTTAATAATAAAAAAGAGGAGTAATCTGAATTATAATTTTTGTTATGAGGATTTAATACTTCAAAGCAGGAAACGCACAAGGATAGCCTACAAGATAAACAATCAGCTATAGAAAAAATCAGCAAATGGAAGAAGCTTAGAAAGATAAGCTTTACTAAAGAAATTTGAAATAGTGCCGTCTACTCAAGTAAGTCCAATAGAAATAAAAAAAATATATAAAAATTGAGTATGAAAGCAAATGTATTACAAGAGCTCAAGCTAGGGATACGTAAATATGT
>JAREIK010003404.1:171146-256337 GCA_029783825.1 Sapria himalayana | reverse complement strand
AAGATTTATACAATATCCAAAAAACATGTATGAATGAGATGAATGGATATTAAGTTTCTGAAGCATCTAGTTTATAGATATTGTAGATATAGTTATATATAGTTTTTCATGTAGTTATATATATTAGACTTATGGCTATGTATGGTATTGATGTAATAAATACAATTATATATAGTAATATGTTGATATACATATTGTTACAATACATTTATATTAGTTTTATATATATATAATAATATATATATATATATCTATATATATATATATGTATGTATATATTAAATATATGTTGTTATTATTTATATATTATGTTTATGTATACTATTTTTTATAGTTATAGATATAGTAAACACACTTATAAGAAATTTGAATTATAACACACATGCATATTGATGTAGTAGTTATGTTTAATACACTTATATAAAATACACTTATTTTATGTATATTGTTTAAGTATACTATTTATATATAGTTATGTATATTGATGTAAAATTCAAGTGGCATACCTTATACTATTTATGTATACTATTTACATATAGTTATATTAATGTAGATAAATACATTTATATAGTAATATGTTGATATACATATTGTTAAATACATCTATATATAGTTATATAGATATATGTGTGTGTGTGTGTGTGTGTGTGTGGGTGTGTGTGTACATACATACCTACATATATATATATATGTATGTATGTATATTTGTATGTATGTATATTAATACGTTGTTATATTTATATATAGTTTTATGTTCTGTATACTATTTTTATAGATAAGATATATAAAATACACTTTATATAAAAATTCAAATTATATCACACATGCATATTGATGTATAGTGATGTTTAATACACTTATTTATGTTTATGAAGTATGTAAATGTACCATGAAGTATGTAAATACACTTATGTTTAAGTTGTAAAGAAGTAAATACACCTATGTTTATGAAGTATGTAAATGTACCATGAAGTATGTAAATACACTTAAATAAAATACACTTATTTTACTATATAGATATAGTAAATATGCATGAAGTATGTATACGAATAAGTTTATATAAGCAATCCAAGCATACCATGGTGATTAGTGAAGAAGAATTTCAGAATAAAAAAAATAACAGAATCAAAACGCATACTCTTGCATTAAGATAATCGATTAAAAATTAGGGTAGTAAATGACCTCAAATCAATAAGACATATTGCTTATATTACTCTTCGATTAGGTTTTTATTCGTTAGTGTCGAGAGATAGAGGTAGATTACGGAGGACTTAGGTGCTTCACAAGTTAGAGTTGTCACTCCATCTCGACAACAAGTGATTATATAATACCAAAATTTTAAAAATTAATAATATAAAAATATTAAATAAACAATATATCTATATATATACAAAAACTAATTTTTTTTATTCTCAAAATTTTTTCAACAAAATTCATATGCATGTAGCAAGGTACACATGGAAAACAAACACCTTTCAATTTTTTATTATAAATTAATTAAACAATAAATACATAAACAAATTAAAAAATTATATGTTTAGCCTTATAAAAAAATATCAAAAAGCTACAAAATTTACAAACATCATATAATAGGACATACATGAAAAGATGATTTGTCTTTTAGCCACTCTCCTTAGAGTTTATAAAATACTCTTAATGTTAAAAAATATATAAATATATATATTATATGGTTATAGAATTTTAACAATTCATATTAATTTTTATGAAGATAATATGAAATAATTTTAAAGGCATAAAATTTAATTTTATTTGATATCATTAATACTTTTTAAAATTCAAAAAATTACTTAAATGAGAAGAAAATTAAAAAAGGTATATTTATTATTTTAATAAAGATTGAATGTTAAAAGCTAATAGTAAAAATATTACTAAATTATTTAATTATTATAAATTTTAGTAGGGGCAAACATCTATGTTTTTATTTTTAAATAGTAATTTATTTTCTTATAAATTTAATGAAAAAAATTGTAATTTTTATTATATTTCAAGATTTTTAAATTTTGTATTTATTATTTTTTTAAAAGTTTCCTATAATCATAAATTTTTTTTATTTTTATAATAATATTAATATTTACTAGTTTATTCATCAATTCAGATATTTTAAAAATATTTTCTATATATTCATACAATGAATTATTTTACATTTATATTAAAAGAAATTTTATAGTATGTTAATTTAATTAAAATATCATAAAAATTATTATACTTATAGAATTAATTATTAATATTACTTTAATACAACATTTTAAGTTTCTTAATTAAAAATTTTAGAAAAATATTTTGTATAATTTTATTAAAAATTTAACATCATAAAAATAGATATTTTAGTTCTTATTAATATAATTTTTTTATTTTATATATTTTAAATAATTTATTTATAATATCCATTTTTTTAATTTTATAAGGAGAATGTATCTTTCAAGAATCGCTTATCTATGGACTAGTAACATACATAAGTAAACAAAATAAATAAAATATTAAAACTAATAATAAATAAAAAAATTAAATAATTAAAGATTGACTAGAGAAACATCGTCGCTAAATCTATCACTATGTTACAGTAAATTAGCTAGGAAAATTTCATCACTAAACCCGTGATATTCCACTTATAATTAACTAGTAAAATTTCATCGCTAAATCTGTCTCTATATTTCGGATGTAATTAGTTTGGGAAATTCTGTCGCTATAATCTCACTATAATTCGGATGTAATTAGCCAGTGAAATTCCATTGCCAAATCCGTTGCTATATTCTAGCTTTTATTAGCTAGGGAAATTGTGTCGCTAAATCCGTCGCTATAATTGGGATTTTATTATCTAGAAATTCCATCGCTAAAAATCGCAATATTCGATGTTATTTTAGCTAGGGAAATCTATCACTAAATTCGCGCTATATTCCATATTTTATTAGCTAGGAAAATTCCGTAGCTAAATCCATTGCTATATTCCATATTTTATTAGCTAGTGAAATTTCGTTGCTAAATTTGTAGCTAAAATCCTCACTTTTCTTAAGAGAAATTTATGAAATATTTCATCACTTATCTATTGCAAATTTTTATTTCATTGAAAAATCATAAATCTCTTGTTATTCCCTACTAATCACTCACAATTTAGCTAGGGGTTGATCCCTAGCTAAAATTCCCTAGCTAAATGAATATATTCTTGTAGTGTATAGATAGATAGAGAACTAGACAGATATATAGACAAAAAGATAGATATATATATATATGTATGTGTGTGTGTGTGTGTGTGTAGACTAATTGATAGAAAAATAGATATATGATTGATATACTAATAGATAACATAAATATAGACAAATAGATAGACAGATAGATAAAAAATAGATATATAGATAGTTATACAGATAGATAGACAGATAGATATATAGATAGTTAGACAGATAGATAAACAGATAGATAAACATAAATGCTAGATAGATAATAGATAGAGAGATGGATAAATAGATATAAAGATTGATAGGTAGACAGACAGATAGAAAAACTAGAAGATAGATAGATAGACATAAAGATAGACAGACAGATAGAAAGAAAAAAGTAAGATAAATATATAGATATATAAAATGATAGATAGATTGAAAAATAGATAGAAAGATAAATAAATGAATTGATAGAAAGATTTATTTAAATTTTGATAGATAGATTAATAGACAAAATTATAGTCTGATTGATTGATTGATTGACAAATAGATAGATATATAGACAAATAGATCAATAAATCAATATATTATTTGATAGATCGATTAGCAAAAATAGATAGACTATACATAGACAAACAAATAGATAGATAGATAAAGAAATAGATCGACAAATAGATAGACAGATATAAAGATATAGATAGACAGATATATAGATATAGATATATATATATATATACATAGAAAAAAGATATACATATGGATAGATTCATAGATAGATAGATAGATATACAAATAGATAGACAGATAGATATACAGATAGATAGACAGATAGATAGATAGACAGATAGATATAAAATAGATAGATAGATAATTAGTTAGATAATTAGATAGATAAATAGATAAATAAATATATAGACAAATAGATAGATAGATAGACAGAAAGATTGATAGATTGACAGATAGGCAAACATATGGATAGAAAAGACTCATATATAGATAGAAACACAGATAATCAATTAAATAGATAGAGAAAAAGATAAATAGATAGATAGATAGACAAATAGATAGACATTGATAGATTTATTGATAGACAGAGAAATATAAAGTTAGATATATAGACATATGTATAACAGATTAATAGATATATTGATAGAAAGATTGATAGAGAGATAGATAGATAGATAGAGATATAGAGATAGAGAAATAGATTGATAAAAAGATAGATAGATAGAATGATAGATACATATATAGAAATACATATAGATAGACAAATAGACAGACAGATATATAGACATATAAATAGACAGAGAAATAGACAAATAGATAGATAAAAATAATTAAAAATAGAAATATAGAAAAGATAGATAGATAGATAAAAAGATAGATAGACAGATAGAAAAATATATAGAGAAATAGATAGATACACAGATAGATAGACATATTTATTGATTAATAAATATATAAATAGATAGATAGATAGATATAGATAGATTAAGAGATAGATAGATAGCCAGATAGAAAGATTGATTGATTGATATAGATAGCAAGATAAATAGATAGATAATAAAATAATGCCACATAGATATACAGAAAGATAGACAAATAGAAAAATAGATAAATCGATAGATAGATAGATAGTCAAATATAGAGGGAGAGTAAGTTTGGCAAATAGCTAGACAGATTGATTAATAGAAATATAGACAAATAGATAGAAAGAAATAAATATGATTGATTGATAGATAGATAGATAGGCAGATTGATAGACAAATTGATAGAAAGATACATAGAAAATTTAATAGATAGATTGATAAACAAATTAAAAAATAAATTGAGAGACTTAATAATAAATAGATTAATAGGCACATTGATAGACAATAAATAGACAATTAGATATATAGGTTGATAGACAAATATATATAGATAGATAGATATAAAAATATAGATAGGTACATAGAAATACAAATAGAGAGATAAATAAATAGAAATATAGATAGATTTATAAATATATTGATAGATAAACAGATAGATAGTTAGATAAATAGATAGATAGATAGATAGAAAGATAGATAGATATAGACAAATAGATAGGTAGATAGATTGATAGAAATATCGATAGATAGATAAAAAAAATAATGAAAAATAGATATACAGAAAGATAGTCATATAGATAGATAGATAGATACAAAAAGATGAAGAGTGAGATAGATAGATAGATAGATAGATAGCTATATAGATAGATTAATAGAAAGATAGACAGACATATAGTAAGAAAGATATGCAAATAGATAGATAGATAGATTGATAGATAGATAGGCAGATGATAGATAGATTAATTGACATATAGATATAAAAATATATAGACATATACATAGACAAAATATTGACACACAGGAAGATAGATAGATAGACATATTGATATAGATAGATAGACAATAAGATATACAGAATGATAAATATATACGCAGATATATAAAAAGATAGAAAGATTTTTAGAAATTTGCATAGATAGATATATAGATAATTAGATAGATAGCTAGGTAGATAAATAAATAGATATAAAGAACTTTGATAGATGGATAGATTAATTGATAGAAAGATAGCTATAAAGATAAATAGACACATAGATAAATAAAAAGTTAGTAGATAGTTAAGATAGATAGATTGATTGATTGAAAATAGATAGATAGAATTAGAGAAAGATAGATAATTAAATAGAAAGAAGATAGACATATATATAGACAGATAGATAGATAGAAAGATAGATTAAAAATTATTAGACAGATGAATAGACAATAGATAATAGACCGATAGAGAGTCAGATAGATAAACAGATATATATATATTATATAGAAAGATAGGTAGATAAATAGATAAATATATAAATAGACTATAGATAGAATGAAAAATAAAATATAGATAGACAGATAGATAGTTAGATAGCTAGACGGATGGATAGACAGATAGATAGACAAAAAGATAGGAAAAAAGATAGATAGATAAATTATTAATTGATATACAAGTATATAGATAGATTGATAGACAAATAGATATAGTGATAGATAGTTAGAAAGATAGACAAATAGATAAATAGAGAAATAACTGACTGACTGACAGAAAGAGAGAGAGATAGATAGATAAATAGAAAAATAGATAGGCAGATAGATAAATAGACGTATAATTAGATAGATAGGTAGAGAGCAAGATTAATGGATAATGAGATAAAAATTCAGACTCCCAGACATACAGACAAACAAAAAAAAACTAGCTAGATAAACAAATAGATAGATAGACAAACAGATAGAAAGATAGATAGACTGATAGTAAAATAGAAAGAAAGAAAGATAGATAATGAATAAATAGACAGACAGACAGATTAATTGATTGATTATTAGAAAGAATATAAACATATTAAAAGATAAATTGATAAAAAAATTGATAGACAAATCAATAAATAGATTAATAGATAGATAGATAGAAAGATAGATATATTGATAGATAAAAAGTTAAATCGATAGATTATTAAATAGATAAATTGATAGACATAAAGATAGATAGATAGAAACATTGATAGATAGAAAGATAAATATATAGAAAATTAGATAGCCATAGATAGATAGATAGATTTAGAAAAAGATAGATGGATAGAAATATAGACACATAGATAGACAAAATAAATACATATAGATTGATAGATAAATAGGTAGACACATCTATATAAGATAGATCGATATACACAGACATATAAATAGACATATAGATACATAAAGAGATAGATCGTTAGAAATCTTTTTCTGTATCTACCTATCTATCTATCTATCTATCTTCTTTCTTTCTTTCTGTCCGTGTCTTTATTTATCTGTGTCTATCTATCTAACTATCTAACTATCTATCTTCTATATTTCAATCTATCTATGTATCTATCTATATATCTACCTAGTTATCTTTCTGTCTATATTTCTCTCTGTCTATATATCTTTCTATCTATCTATCTATATTATTTATGTCTATCTATCTATCTGTTTAACTATCTATCTATCTTTATTTCTTTCTAACTATCTATCTATCTATCTATCTGTCTGTCTGTCTTTTATCTATCTATTTTTCTATATATCTATCTATCCATCTATGTATCTGTCTATTTGTATATATAATATTATATATATATATATATATGTATCTATCTTTCTATCTATCTATGTGTCTATCTATCTATTTATATATCATTCTATCTAATTGTCTATCGATTTGTATATCTAACTTCTATCAATAGTCTATCTAAATGTCTATCTATCTATCTATCTATCTATATGTCTATCTATCTATTTCTTAATCTTTCTATCTGTCTATATATCTGTATATTTATTTTTCAATCTATCTTTTTATCTATATGTGTATCTATCTATCTACCTATCTATCTATTTTGCTATCAATCAATGAATCTATCTGTTTATTATCTATCTATATTTCTGTGTATTTATATGTCTATCTATCTATTTATCTATCTATCAGTCTGTCTATCTATCTATCTATTTATCTGTCTATTTACAAGAATATCTCTCTATCTATCGATGTATCTATTGTCTATCTATTTGTCTATCTATCTGCCTATCTATTTGTCTTTCTATATGTCGATCGATCTATCTATTAATCTATCTATATGCTTATCTATATAATTATATGTCTATCTATATGGGTATAAATCTTTAATTCTATATGTTTATCTATCTATCTATTAATCTATCTATTTGTCTTTGTATCTCTATATCTAAATGGCTATCTATATGTCTATCTATCTGTTTATCTATCTATATATCATATATATGTTTTTATATATCTATTTATCTATATCTCTATCTATCTCTATGTGTATCTATCTTTCTATCTTTTATTTATTTTCTCTCTATCTATTTATCTATCTATATGTCTAATAATTTCAATCTATATTACTTTCTACCATCTATCTTTCTGTCTATCTATTTGTCTACCTATCTGTATATATATCTTTCTATATACTTTCCTATAATTATGTCTATCTATCTGCCTATCTATTTGTATATCTTCTTTATATATAAATAAATAAAATATATATATATTATATATATATCTATCTATATATCTGTATATCTATTTGTTTATTTATCTATCTATCTATATGTTTATATATGCCTATCTATCTATCTATTTACATGTCGATCTATCTGTCTATTTATCTTTGTAACTATCTATCTATCGATATGTATGTCTATCATTCTATCTATCTATATGGCTATATATATATATATATATCTATTTGTCTAATAATTTATATTCTATCTGTATATCTAGTTTTTATCTATATATATATGTGTTTATCAATCTCTTAATCAATCTATCTATCTATTTATCTATCTATCTAGCTATTTATCTATCTATCTATCTATTTATTTATTTATCTTTTTGTCTATATATCTATGTTATATCTCTATGTTTTTGTATATCTGTATGGGTACCAATCTATTGTTTGTCTTTCTATCTATCTATGTATCTATCTATCTATCTATATATCTATCTATCTCTCTTTTCTATATCTCTATCTTTCTGGAATCTATCTTCTATCTATCTTTCTAATTATCTATCCTACTATCTATGTGTTTATCTATATATCTATCTATCTTTTTGATATCTATATTTATAACAATCTATATATCAATCAATCTATCTAACTATCTATTAGTGTGTCTTTCTATGTTTTTGGATATCTGGCTTTTGCATATTTTTCTGTCTGGCTTTTATTTATCTGTCAAATTGTTTATTTATCTATCAATATATCTATCTATCTATCTGTCTGTCTGTCTATCTATATTTTATCTATCTATATGTATATATATCTATCTATCTATCATTTATTTATTTATTTGTCATTCCATTTGCCCCTCTATTTTTCTATCTATTTGTATATCTATCTTTTAATCTTTCTCTATCTCTATGTCTTTCTACATATCAGTTTATCTATCTATTTATCTATCTATCTATTTATATATCGATCTATCAATCTATATGTTAATAATCTGTCTATCTCTCTGTCTATCTATCTGTCTATCTTTATACCTATCTATCTATATATCTATCGTCTTAATTATCTATTTATCTATTTATGTATCAATCTATCTATCTATTTGTCTATAAATCTGTTATCCATCTATCTTTTGATGTGTCTATCAATCAATCAAACTATCTGACTATCAATCTGTCTATCAATCTATATATAAATCATCTATCAATGAAACAATCAATCTATCTATTATTTTTCAATCAATTTGTCTATCAATTTTTTCTATTTATTTATATATATGATTATCTATATGTCGATCTATCTATATATATTTCAACTATCTATATATTTTTTCTATTTATCTATTATCTACTATCAATATCTCTATCAATTATCTATCTATCATTCTATAAATTTATTTATCTATCATTTATGTCAGTCTATCGATCTATCTATCTATATGTCAATCTATATATATCTATCTATCTTTCTATCTATATATCTGTATATTTATCTATCTTTATATCACTCTTTCTAACACTCTATCTAGCTATCTATTATATTCTATCATCTTATCATCTTTCTATTTGTTTACTTATCTATTTGTCTATTTGTCTATCTATCTTTTTTATCATTTATCAATCTATCTATTTTCAATTTCATTTCTATCTAGTTGTGTATGTGTTTATATGTCTATATCTATAAATATCTTTTTATCTATCTATTCATCTATCTTTCATCTATCTATCTTTTTTCAATATTTCAATAAATTTTTTCTAAGTGTGTTTATGTCTATATATCTATCTAAGTACATAAATTTTGAACTATCTATATTTCTATCTATTTATTTCTATCTAACTGTCTAAATATCCTCTATTTATCTATCTATATATCTGTTATCTATCTATCATATATGTGTATATCTATTTATCTATATATCTATCTATCTACTTGTCTATCTATCTATTTATTTAGCTATCTATCTATTTGTATATCTATCTGTCTATCTATTTGTATATCTATTTTTCTATATTATCTATCAATCTGACTATCAATTTTTCTATCTCTATGTGTATCGATCAGTCAGTCTATCTCTCCATCTGTATTATTTTTCTCTCTGTCTATCTAGCTATATATATGTCTAATAATCTATTATCTTTGTCTATCTATCTGTATATGTTATATACCTATCATCTATCTATCTTCTTATCTATTTGTTATCTATTTATGTATCAATATATGTATCAATTTCTAAAATATATTATTAATCTTTATATTGATCTATCTATCAATCTTTCTATCATTTATTTATCAATCTGTTTATCAATCTGTCTATCATTCTATCTATTAATCTATCTATGTAATCTATCTATCATTCTATATAATAAACTATCTATCTATCTATTTATCTATCTGATAAGCTCTATTTCTATCTATCTATCTAACTATTTGACTATATATATATATATATATATATATACTATTTATATATATATCTATATCTATATATCTCTCTCTATCAATTTGTCTATCTATTGGTATATAAATGTTTCTATCTATCTATCTATCTATCTATCTATTTGTCTATTTATCTATCTATCTACCTATCTATCTGTATATCTATTAATCTATCTATTAATCTATGTAACTATCTATCCTTCTAATTCTTTATCTATCTAACTATCTTTCTATCTTTTTATCTATCTATTTGTCTATTTGTCTATCTATCTATCTATTTATCTAATTGTCTATCTATATTTTTGTCAATTTTTGTATCCATCTATTTATTTATCTATCTATATGTCTTTAACTATATCTATTTTTAACTATCTAATTATTTATCTATTTATTTATTTTTTTCTATATATCAATATTTTTATCTAAATGCATTTATGTCTATTTATATATTTGAGTAACTTGTTAATTATATATATTTCTATATATTTATGTATCTAACTATCCAACTATCTTTCCATCTATTAGTCTATTAATCAATCAATCTATATGTCTATCTACATATATTTCTATAATTCTATCAATCTATTTTTCTATCTATCTAACTTTCTATCTGACTTTCTATCTGTCTATCTATCTCTTTATTTATTTATCCATCAATTCATCCATCTGTCAGTCTATATATATATATCTATCAATATATCTTTCCATATATCTGTCTTTCTATTTATCTATTTATCTGTCTATCTGTCTGTGTTTCTAATTGTCTACCTATCTATCTTTGTATCTATCTATCTATTTGTCTATCTATCAATATGTTTATATATCTATCTATCTATCTATTTTTTCACTATCTCTTTATTCATCTACTAGAATATTAGTGTATCTATCAATTTTTTATCTAGCTATATGTTTATATGTCTTTATATTTATCTTTCTATCAATCAATCTATCTATTTTAAATTTGTTTTCTATCTCTATGTATATATCACACTCTCTCTATCTTTTAGTATATAAGTCTTCTAGTCTATGTGTCTATCTAGCTATATGTCTATCTATCGATCAATCTATCTGAATGTCTAAATGTCTATCTATCTTTCTATCTACTTGTTTATCTATCTATCTATCTATGTACCAGTCAATTTGTCTATCTGTCTATCAATTTATTTTTTTATCAATAAATCTATCTATCTGTCTGACTATCTATCTTTCTATCTATCTATATATATGTTTATCTTTACATCTATCTATATATCTATCATTATGTGTATCTGTTTATATTTCTATCTGTCTATCCATATATTTGTATATCTATATATCTATCTATATAACTATCTTCTGTATATAGTTGTGTTTATGTGTATCTATCTATATATCTATTTTTCTATCTATATATTTATGTATTTGTCTTTTTCTATATATATATATATATATATATATATATATATATATATCTATAAATCTGCCAATCTATTTATATATATATTTATCAATTTGTCAATCTATCAATTAGACTATATGTCTATATATTTATTTGTGTATTTGTTGATTTCTCTTTCCAATCTATCTATCTATTTATATTTCTATGTATCTATCTATCTAATTATATTTTTATATCTATTTATCCATCTATCTTTCTATCTACCCATCTATCTATCGATTTGGCTATCTATCATTCTGTCAATTTGTTTATCTATCTATTGATCTATTTGTCGATCTGTCTTTTTGTCTATTTGCGTATATATCTATCTTTTTATTTGTTTATTTGTCAATCTATTTATCTATTTTTCTATATATTTATTTATCTTTATATCCATATGAATTTCTATCACGACGAGCCTGGGCCCGGCACGATTTAGCAATGCCTGTGCCTAGCATGGCATGCTACAGTGCCATGTATGGGCCCATCATGTCATGCCATGACCCATCATTCTTGCCAGGCACATGGGCATGGCACGCTTGACCACTCATCGAACGTGGTCAATACTAGCCGACACCCACAAGCATGGCCCGCTGAGACCTAAAAGGGCAAAGATGCACTACGGCATGGTGGTGTGGCACTGAAACCCTAATTTTTTAAAAAAATTAGTGTTTGTTCAACCCAAATTGAGTCAAACCCAATAGTTTTTGGGTCATTGAACAGTTCCGGCCCGACACTATCTATCTATCTATATATCTATCTATCTATATGTCTAATAGTCTATCTATCTATCTATCTATCTATCTATCTTTTGATCTATTTATCTATCTATCTATCTATATATCTATGTGTCTTTTTATATATTTGTTTGTATATATATCTGTATATCTATATATTTATATATCTGTCAATCTATAATTTTTCTTTTGGTATATTTATCTATATTTTTTTTATTTATCTCACTAATTATTTTTGTATCTATCTATCTGTCTGTCTATCTATCTATTTATCTATCTATATGCTTATCTATCTAATTGTCTTTTTGCCTATCTGTCTATTAGTCAATTTGTCTATCTATCTATCTCCCCATAAATATATCTATCTACATATCTATATACTTGTCTTTTTATCAATTTGTCAATATATCTATCTATTAGTATATCTTTCAATCTGTCTATCTATTTAACTATCTATCGATCTATATGTCTATCTGTCTATCTGTCTGTCTGTCTGTCTGTCTGCCTATCTATCTATCTATCTATTTTATGTCTAGATTTCTAGCTATATATCTATCTATCAGCATATCTTTCTGCCAATCTATATATCTATCTATCGGTATATCTATTTGTCTATCTCTTTATCTAACAATTTGTTTATCTATCTATCTATTTCTCAATATGTTTATCAGTCTATTTACCATTCTATCTATCTATCTATCAATTTATCAACCTATCTTTGTGTGTGTGTATCGATCTATCTATTTTTTTATTTATTTATCTGTATATCTATATATCTGTCTATTTATATATTTGTCTATCTATCTATTCGTTTATCTCTTTATCTATCTCTCTATATGTCTATCTTTTATCTGTCAATCATTCTATCTATCTATCTATCTACCCCTCTTTATATTTGTCTATCAATCTATTTATATATCTTTCTATCTTTCTATATGGCTAATACTACAATAAAATATCAATTTAGCTATGGAATTTTAGCTAGGGATCAATCCCTAGCTAAATTGTAAGGGATTAGCTAGGGAATAGCATGAGATTTATGATTTTTTTTGAAAAAAAAAACAACGGATTAGCGAGGGAAAATTTTTGAAAATTTAGCTCGAAAAAAGCGAGTGATCTAGCAAAGGATTATTGACAAAAAATTATTCGTAAATTCGGCTCAAAAAAGGGATGATTTTTAGCGATGAATTTGCGACGGATAAGCGACGAAAAATTTTCTAAATTCTGCAAAGAAAAGCATGGATTTTAGCGACGTATATTGTGATGGAATATCCCTTGC
This sequence comes from Sapria himalayana, assembly GCA_029783825.1. NCBI lineage: Eukaryota > Viridiplantae > Streptophyta > Magnoliopsida > Malpighiales > Rafflesiaceae > Sapria > Sapria himalayana. Next base: position 242,239 of record JAREIK010003404.1, on the reverse strand, counting down.
TAATAAAAACCTGAAATTAGTGATGAATTTAGTAATGAATTTTTCCTTACTAATAAAATTCATGATTTAGCAATGGATTTAGCGAAGAAGTTTTCATTTCTAATAAAATCCTTGATTTAGCGATGGATTTAGTGATGGATTTTAACTTGCTAATAAAATCCATGATTTAGCGACAGAATTAGCGACAGATTTTCCCTTGCTAATAAAATCCATGATTTAGTGAGGATTTAGTGATGAATTTTTCTCTAGCTAATAAATCTATGATTTAGTTATGGAATTAGCGACGAATTTTCCATGCTAATAAAATCCATGATTTTAGTGACGGAATTAGCATGGATTTCCATTGCTAATAAAATCGATGATTTAGCGACGGATTTAGCTATGGGTTTAGTGATGGATTTTCCCTTAATAATAAAATCTATGATTTAGCGATTGATTTAGAGACAGACTTTCCCTGGTAATAAAATTTATATTTTAGCTATGGATTTACCGATGCGAATATCCCAAGCTAATCAAATCCATAAATTAGTGACAGATTTAGCGATAGAATTTCAATAGAAAAAAAATTCCATAATTTTGCGACTGGATTTAAGGATGGAATTTTTCTAGCTAATAAAATTTGTAATTTAGCGATGGATTAGCGACGGTATTTTCTCGAACTAATAAAATCGATAATATAGCGACGAATTTTCTCTAGCTAATAAAATCATAATTTTAGCTATGGATTTAGCAACGATATTTCGCTAGCCATATTTAATTATATAATTTTTTTATTTATTATTTGTATTAAAATTTTATTTAATTTGTTTAATAAATTTATGTTATTGGTCTATAGATGAGCAATACTTGAAACACACATTCTCCTCGTAAAAAAAATTGATATTATAAATTATTAATTTAAAATATATAAAAATACAAAAAAAAATTATATTAATAAGGCTAAAAACTATTTTTATGATGTATTAATTTTTTTAAAAAATTATACAAAAAAATTTTTATTTAAGAAACCTAAATAATTTAAATTAAAGTAACATTAATAATTAATTCAAAACGTATAAAAATTTTTTTCGATAATTTAAAAATTAAAATAGCATACATTAAAATTTCTACTAATTAAATGTAAATTAATTCAATGTATGATTAAAATATAAAATATTTTCAAAAATATCTGAAAATGATGAATAAATTAGTAAATATTAATATTATTATAAGTATTAAAAAATTAATGATTATAGAAAACTTTTAAAAAATAAATATACAAATCTTGATAATCTGAAATATAATAAAAATATAATTTTTTCAATTAATTTAAAAGAAAATAAATAATAATTATAAATAAATATATAGATGTTTAATCCTACTAAAATTATGAAAATTAAACAATTGAGTAATATTTTTACAATTAGCTTTAAACATTAAGTTGTTATTAAAATAATAAATATTACTTTTTTTATTTATCTTCTCACTTTAAGTAAATTTTTGAACTTTAAAAAATATTAATTATATCAAATAATATGAAATTTTATCCATTTAAAATTATTTCATATTATCTTTGTAAAAATAATATTACTTCTTAAAAATTTATAACCATAAAATAAAAATTTATGGATTTTTTAACAATATGAGTATTTTATAACTTTTAGGCGAGTGGCTAGAAGATAAATCATCTTTTCATTTATGTCTTATTATATGAAGTTTGTTAATTTCGTACATATTTGAATTTTTTTAAGGCAAAACATATTTTTTGTATTGTTTATATATTTATTGTTTAATTAACATTATAATAAAAATTGTAAGGTATTTATTTTCATTTGTACATTGCTACACGCGCATTAATTTTGTTGAAAAAATTTTGATTGTAATAAAATTAATGAGTATTTTTGTATTATATATATATATTATTTATTTAATGTTATAATATTTAAAAATATACACATTTATAAATATACACACACTCTCTCGACTCGACACATCTCTAAGACTCTAACACATGAATCGAAGTCCTCTACCTTCCATCTATCTCTCGATGCATCTCTAACATGTGAACCGAAGTACTCTGCATTCCATCTATCTCTCCATGCAGGTATGTTTACACATTTATATTGATTTTCGGTATGTTTACACATTTATTTTTTATCGATTATCTTGGATTGTTTAATCAAAGTGTAAGCATTTATATTCTATTTTTTTTCATAATATTGAATACCCAATGCCTTTAGTTGGGAGGTTCTATTTTAATCCAAGTCTAGAGTCAAACTTAATATGGCATCCTTTCACTTTAATAATTTCATCAGATAATTCTTGAGTATCAACCTGAACAAATATGTATAGAATTGGTCAAATTTTGTCAAATTTTGTGTTCTACCTATACTTATGCTTATCCTCTAATTAATTATGACATGCTAAAGAGAAGTTGACGAAGTGTATATTTGAGCTTCAATGCAATTATTACAAATTACTACCGGTTGAGTTGTTAAAACATACACAACAACTATTGTTGAGTTGCCCCCATTCATTTATTGGTCATTTCAAGGAACTTTTTGATGTATATTCTATATCTATCTAAGGGTTGTTGGCTTAATATAACTATCAAAATGTTGCATATGATTGACTTTTATAGTGAGACCATTTTATCTAAAATCTCATATGAAGCTAATAATTATATGTTTCCCTTTAGTATTATGTGTGAAAAGTTGAAAAAATAATAATGATTGACTTTGTTTTTAGAAAATATGAAAAGGGTTGTCGGTGAAAAAGATATCAACATTATATCTAATAGGCACATATCATCATTATATCAATAGGCACCCAACACTTATTCATATCATTCCTTGACTAATTGATCTAGAAAATCTTGTTTATTACTATTGGCACTTAAATTAATATTTTATTAGTATTTTTGTTAAATATAATACTCATGAACTAGAATACTAATCCATTGATAGTCTTGTATTTATTAGGTTGAATAATGGTTATTATTTGTCATTGGAAGAACTAATAAAATTTAAGGAAAATCTAATAACATGGGTCAAATCACATGAGCCAAAATACTGAGTAATGTCTGAGTTCCCAAAAAATATATGAGATAAAACAAAAAATAATTTGGTTGAGTCCTTCAATTCTTAACTTTGTGTTGAACATCATCATTGGACATGTAACTTTCTAATGAAACATAAGGAAGATAGGTAATATATAACATTGCCAAGAGTCAATCATTACTAGTGGCTATATTGATGAATGCTGTTTTTAGAGTTTGCACTAGTCAAACTTATATTAACATTGACAACATGAATAGAAAGTTCACATGTAGAAATCAGTAAATGTTGGGTATCCTAAGTGAGCATGCACGTGTAACATTACAATTGATTGGTCATTCTATGATTGAGGTGATTGATATAAATTCTCCAACCAAGAGTTGATATATTTCTGATCATAATTAAGTATTAAGATGAATAGCATGCCATTAATTTATAAAGATACTATGTATTGGGTATGACATCATTTATTTTTCATTATACCCTCCTCACTCTAAATACCTTGAATCTCAATTTATGAATAAATAGACTATGTTTTGTTTAAAATGAAACGCGACTAGGCATAATAGAAAGACTTACAAAATTCTATTAGTATAATATTTTATCTACTTTTGTATTGATAGTATTAATACCTATATCATACAACTTATTTTGAGATCATCTTCATATGGTGTACTGTTGATTACTGGGTAGTAATCTTCATCATTGATGAATGTCTATTTATTATCATCCATATGTATTACTACTACTAATACACACACATGCACACACACATACTGATGGTAACATGTTGCTGCTATAATATAATACAATAGTATGGATATATATATATGATGTAACATTTATCAATGATTATAAATATACTACACTATATATAAATATATACTAGAATTAGCATTTAAATTTATGCAAAATTAAAATTGATGAAAAACTCAACTAGTGTATATATAGTGATGCTAATGTTTTTTACTTGAGGTGTGCTCGATGTGGGGCATGTGATATTGCTCACATTGTGCTTAGTATGAAGCATTGTTTTTGCTCTAATTTATTCTAAAAAATACTTGAGTAATCTAGGTATTTTCTATTTTAATTTACTTCGCATATGAATGGTTAAATCAATATATGATTTTTATGATTTATGTTTTGTATTATGCGGTATTTGATTTAAGCAATGTGTATCTAGGTATAATTATTTGTGATGATGCATGGTGTGCACTCTACATTACATCTATGAATATACTATAAAGTTATGTTGGCCGACCTCTACTTTTCATCATCAATGTAGGCAAATTTTGTGTATACATGTGCACTATTTATTTAATTCAACTCGGAAATAGTAAAGGTTCATAAAAATAAAAAAACTATTTATACGTTATAATTATAAATTTGAAATCACCATAATAAACCCAACTAGTTTTAGGATTGGGTCATATTCAATACTAGTTATTAATATCCAAGCTCCCCCCCCCCCCCCCCCCCCCCCCCCGACACACACACACACACACATTATATATATATATATATTACAAGACCCTAATCACAATTTCTCATTTTTTATACCATGAGGCACACTATGTTTTCCTAAATAATCATCACAAATAATTTCTTCATGAAAATAATGATTTTTAATGTCTTTCAATGGTTGTTCTAATTTTTCTTAATATTTATAATTATGTGAAAATTTTGTTTTAAACAATGATTCTATTTTGATTGATGTATATCCAATATTAATAATTCTGAGATTTATAAAGATATCAGATGATACTTAAAAAATTTCAATACTTATCCATAAGTTAGATTTTCCATGTTGTTTGTGTATTTTCTTCTTGATAATGTTCGATAATACTCAATGTGTACCAATGAGAGTTGACCAATTCAGTTATCAAACATGCTCATTTAATAGAATAATATTTTTAGAAGCTTTATAATAATATTTAACAATATAAAATGCTTTCAAATATTATCTGATGATATTGATTAAAAGATGGCTAATATTTTTCTAAAATAACATAGACTCTTTTATAGAAATAGATTATATTTGATATAATTTGATAAAGTTTGAAGTAGCTTGAATATGTCTGATATCATCAATATTATTGATACCATCTCAATGATTTCAATAATATTCGATACTATTTTTTGCCTCTTGTTATATTATAATATTTTGATATATATCCTATTACTGCAAGAAAATATCGATTTAGCTAGGGAATTTTAGCTAGGGATTTATCCCTAGCTAAATTGCAAGAGATTAGCTGGGGAAAGCAAGGGATTGATGATTTTGGGTTGAGTTTGGGAGAAGGGCATGTAGATAAAAAAAAGTATAATATTTTAAATCTATAACATTTTTGATTTAGATAGAGGATATAAAACTATTAAAAATATTTAGAAATTTTTAATGTTTGTAATCCCCACAATGTTATGCAACACAATATATTTTTTTCTGCCAAATAATGTTTTATCAATTGCGATTTATGATTTTTGCAATAAAGATTTAGTTTATTATTACTCTAACAATTCAAATTCTACCAAATTTATATTACCTATAATTTATACCATTAATAACTGTGGATTATGAAGAGTTTGGGTATCTTTGTAACGTTGATGAATTTCATGCCATACAAGAGTATTCTCCCTATGCCAACATTCGTTAGGACACCCTTTATCTTGCCGTGTTAATAACATCATCCTTTAACACGGTAATTTTTCCGTGCTGCAATATGTTTATTTTAAACAATTTTAAGAACTAATAAATATGAGTAGTAATTGTTAGTTGAAACGTTGTAGTTATTAGTTGAGTACCATAACTATTAGTTGTAACGTACAAGCTTGAATCTAAGTTTCATGTTTCACAAAATTTTTGGCAGATGTATCTCGTAATAAATAGTAATAAAGAAAATAAAAAAATATGAAAAGTATTATGGAAATGTATGTATCATTAATGAAATATTAATTTATAGTACTAGCGAATATATGTGAGTACTGTTTTATGTGAGTACTCTTTTATATTTTAATATGATATAAAGATATTTACTTATTAATTTTTAGTCCATAACATATATTATTAAATATTATTTCATATCTTAATAAAATAAATATAAATTATTATAATTTCAATAACATCAATACAATATAATAAAAAAAATAGTAACATATCAGAATAATATAGCAAAATGAATTATAAAGAATCTTAATAAGTTGTAAATAAAAATAAAAATTTTTAAACTATTGAGAATTATATTGTATTTTTATATTTTTTTATCTTGAGATACTAGGATGAGATGATTCATATAGATTAAAAGTATTTATAGTTTCTTTTTGTATTTATAAGTGAATTTTTATTTTATTTAATAAATAATAATGTTATTTTATAATTTTTATTCATAATATTATTTTATTGTGAGTTTTTATTTATTTTATTCAGTTGTTTTATTTTTTATGGGAATACTCGATATGTATTAATCTTCATATTTTTTTTCTCTATATGTGTGTGTGTGTGTGAACTTGCTGATATATGGAAGAAATTTATAATGCTTTAGCAGAATATCTATTCGCTATAGAAGCAGTAGTAAATGGTCATTCAAAGTAACTTTATGCTCATGTGGAAAATTATAGAAATATTGTATTTTTTTTTCTCTCACTAAACATCAATGCTGGCCCTATTTTAGATATTTGTTGAAGTTGTATGACTATATATAAATAGTTGTATAACTATATATAAATACTTGTATAACTTTATAACACTCTATATAATTAAATATACCTATATTTGTAAGTATGTATACATATATGTAAATCTATATATTTATTTACAACTTAATATATTTATGTATAACTATTTGTATGAATATATCTATATATAACTATATGTTTAACTATATAAAAATATTTATAATTATATATACTATATATATAATAACATATAACTATAAATATTTGTATCTTATTATATGTATTACTATAAAAGTTTTATACATAACTATATTTAAATATATAATTTACAACTTATATTTAATATACATTTGTATATATTAGTATTAAAAAATGTATTTTAGTATATCCATACCTATATATAACTATATGTATAAATATATGAAATTATATGAACAAATATATATACATACATGTATAAATATAAGTTTAACTATACGTGTAATTATATGTATAATCACATGTAACTATATTTATAATTACATGTATAATAACATACAATATATTTAATTATACGTGTATAACTATATATAAAAATTTGTAAAACTAAATAAAACTTTATATAATTAAATATAACTATATTTTTAACTATTTATACATATATGTATACATATATGTAAATCTATATACTTGTTTATAACTTTGTATATATTTATGTATAACTAAATATAACTACTCATATGTATGTGTGTGTGTGTATATATATATATATAATTAAATATTTAATGATATATAATTTTTTATAACTATATATATTATATGTATAATAACATATAACTATACATAATTTAATATTATTAATGTATAATCTATATTTAAATATATAATAAACAACATATTTTTTAATATACATTTTTATATATTAGTATAAAAAATGTATTTTAGTATATCCATACCTATACATAACTATATGTATAAATATATGAATTTATATGAACAAATATACATACATGTATAAATATAAGTTTAACTATACGTGTAACTATATATATAACTACATGTAACAATATTTATAATTATATGTATAAAAACATACAACACAATGTTTAACTATATGTGTATAACTATATATAAATATTCTTATAACTATAATAACTCTATTTAATTAAATATAGCTTTTTTTTAATTATGTATACATATATGTATACATATATGTAAATCTATATAATTGTTTATACCTTTGTATACATTTATTTATATTTAGTTATAACTACTTGTATGCATATATCTATATATAATTATATGTTGAACTATATGTAACTATTTATAACTACATTTACTATATGTATGCTAACAAATAATTATATATGGGATAATATTAATTTTTTGAACTAATTTGAAATTAAATGGCATAAGATATAATATCAACAATATGTAAGCACGTAGAATGAGTGTCCGTTGATCAGGCTCATATATGGTATAATACAAATAAGGGTCATACCTTTACCTAATCACAGCCCTTGGGTCTCAGGCTCAAATATGAACTTATGTATGACAAAATATGTAATATTTGATTGGTTTATACTGAAGAAATTTTATTTTCTTTTATATAATTTTTCATTATAACACTGCACTCTCTATGTGTTTCTCTCTCCCTCTCTAATTCTTCCCGTCACTCTATTCCTCTTTTTCTTTGTGTCACACACTCTCTCTTGTTATTTTCTTTCTCGCTTTCCTTTCATGCTTGTTCTCTCTCTCTATCCCCCCTCTCTCCCCCTCTCTCCTCTTTCTCTCTCTCCCTCTCTCTCCCTCTCTCTCTCCCTCTTTCTCTCCTTCCCTCTCTCTCCCTCTTTCTCTCTCTCCCTCTATCTCCCTCTTTCTCTCTCTCCCTCTCTGTCCCTCTCTCTCTCTCTATTTCCCTCTCTCTCCCTTTCACCATTTCTCTCCCTCCATCTCTCTCTCCTCTCTCACTCTCTGCCCCATCTTTCCATTTCTATGCCCCTCTTTCTCTCCCCACCTTATCTCTCTCTCTCTCTCTCTCTCTCTATCCCTCTCCTCATTCAAACATTAAATGTCTTTTTTTTGCTTTAATTTCTTATACATTATCGTACTTTGCACCCTTTATCTAGTATAACTATGATATCTATTAATCTTTATCATTCTAAAAATTACGTTATCTATTAATGTAGATTCTACAAACGCATTGCCTCGATATTCATGATATTTAAATTTTAAATATTCATCTATAAGTAATTTTATTTTATTATTTGTATATTTTGAAGTAATAGAATGTTTTATTTATAATAATGATTGAGTATTATTTTTTGTAAATAAAATAGGACAATATGAGCTCAGATCATCAGTGGATGTACAGAAGGGTTATTAATGAATTTTTGAATAAATATTTTTTGACTGGGCTTGAAACATTCTTCAATTTTACATGTAGTCAATCAAGATTAATGGATGGAGAAAAAATTAAGTGTCCATGTAATCATCGAAAGTGTTAGAATATTCCTTTTCGTGATGCAAACACTATAAGATATAATTTGGCAAAATATGGCTCTGTGCCAAATTATTTTGTTTGGATTTATCCTGGAAAAAGTATAATGGCACTGAATATTGACCAAAATGATGGTATTGAATTATTTTCTTGTGGTGAAGAATCATCAAATACATACCATAGAATGATCATGGAAGTTGTTGGTGCTGACTTCATTATGGATTACATGGATGAACCACCTAATCATGAAGCTCAGAAATTTTATGAAATACCTAAAGCTGTAGATAAAGATTGTGGCCTGGTTGTAAAACACGTTCGCAATTGTCACTTGTGGCTCGATTAATGCACATTAAGTCGGAAAATTGTTATATTAATTAGACTTTATAAAACTAAAGTACATTTTTAAAATTGTTTTGAATGCAAAATATTTATTTTATTTTTTGTAAATCTAGAATAGTTTTTATTTCTATTTTATATCAGCACCTAATGGAGGAACATCTAACAGCTGCTCATCAACAAGTTGAGGGTTCTATGGATATTCGACCAATTGACTATGATCCTATTTATTTGGAGATAATAGGAGGTCGAAAGAAGCAGTAAGTGTATGGAATCTACTCTAAGGGAGTTGCATTTTGTAGTAGCAATTATGCTTCTAATCATCTGTTTCTACAATGGTGGATGAGGCAGTTGAACAACAAGCACTTGAAACAAATGAACGTATTGTAGATATAGATACTGAAATGAAAAAGAAGCATGAGCAGATAACTAATTTGATGGAAGAAATGCAAAATTAAATAAATTAAAAAAGCAATGCAATAGCAAATGTCCTATATGGAGTCATAGTTAGCGGTATTGGCACATCAAATAGCATTCAGAGATCCAGCTAGAAATCCTCGCAGGAGAGGCTAGCATTCGCTACAAAATATGAGGATGATTGAGTATGAGAATTATTTCTGAACTATTATTTATTTTTGTATATGTGTAGTAAATAATTATGATATTTTTTTGCAGGTTTCAATTTTTTTTATTCTAGTTTTGTTCTTTGCTTTTTAGATAAAACAAATTATGAATCTTTGCAAGACACATTATGTGAGAGAAAATATAAAATCTTGATTCAAAGCATACAGACATTACAATGGTCCTTTCAATGCATGAGTCTCATATTTACCGATTTCAGCTTTATAAAAAAAAGGGCTAGCTTATCTTATCTTTATTATTCTAAAAATATTTTATTTTTGCACTCTCTTTATTTTTTAAACATAATTGTTGGACATCTTTTGGATTTTTGTTGAAGCTGTATGACAATCAACTTTAATTTGTGTTTGTTAATGTCTATAATATTTGTTTATATATATATGTGAATATGTTTTTGTGTCTCTGAATTTTTTGGGTAGAGTTTTATCCTATTATAGGTATGTAAAAGCCTATATTCAGCAGAAGTAGAGATGACAGGAATGGCTATGGTGGCAATGGAAGAGGCAGGGGTGGCAGCTGTGGCAGCAGAGGCAGAAGCGGCAGCAATGGTAGCAGTGGCATCAGTGGCGGCGGTAGGGGCATTAGCGACAGTATCGGCAGTTGCGATAGTAGCAGCGGCCGCACCGGCAATGGCAGTAGCAACAACAGTGGCAGTGGTAGTGGCATCGGCCGCGGCAGCGGCAGCGGCACCGGCCGCGGCAGCGGCAACGGCCGCGTCAGCGGCGCTGGCCGCGGCAGCGGCAACGGCTGCGTCAGCGGCGCCGGCCGCGGCAGCGGCACCGGCAGCAGCAGCGGCACCGGCAGCAGCACCGGCACCGGCCGCGGCACCGGCACCGGCCGCCTCAGCGGCACCGGCCGCCTCAGCGGCACCGGCCGCCTCAGCGGCACCGGCCGCCTCAGCGGCACCGGCCGCCTCAGCGGCACCGGCCGCCTCAGCGGCACCGGCCCCGGCTTCGACATCGGCCCCGGCTGCGGCATCGGCCATGACAGCGGCATAGGCCATTGTAGTGGCAGCGGCAGCAGCGGCAGGAGTGACAATGGTAGCGAGAGCAGTAGCAACAGCAACAAATGATGTATATGCATATGTATATAGTCAGTATATAAGTACATATAATAATACAGTATTTTATGTACATATATACTAAGTATATATATGCACTCAGTATATATGTATGCACAATACTATAGTCTATATGAACATATACTACGGTAATATATGTACGAGTGAAATGCTAGTATATATGTACATATTTACTGTAGCAATATATATTTATCAAAACATAGTTTTTTTTTATTTTGATTTGATTTGGTAGTTTAAATTTCGTACAGATATGGTACCATATTGTTTCTCATACGAAGCTTGTATAAGTGAAGACATATTTCAACAAACATGAAGCATCGTGATTCGGATAGTATTTTCGCAGTGGAAAGTTTGGTGATCGAAGGAGTAGTGGGAGAGAAAGCAATGTCAATGCATTGATAGATTATACTTTATGCACAGTAAGTAGATACATTGATAATTAAGATGTAATATAAGTTTTATTATTTTTTTGTTTTAGTTATTTAAAATATTGTATTAGAATAAGTTATTGAATGAATTTTTTTTAATATAAAATCTGTATTTATAGTTTCTGTTTTTATTAAAATTAATTTTAAAATATTAAATTATTTAATTAATTTTTTGGTGAAACTGTATGACATTCAATTGTAATTTTTGTTTGTTCATGTCTATAATAACTATTTTTATATATCTGTGAATATGTTTGCGTTTCTCCAAAATTTTTGGGTAGAGTTTTAGCCTATTATAGGTATGTAAAAGCCTATTATCATCAGCGGTAGCTGTGATAGTGGTGGCAGCAGTGGTAGTGATGGTAGAGGCGGTAGTGGCGCCAGATGTGGCAGTGGTGGTAGCAGCAGTGGTAGTAGTGGCGGAGGCTGCAACGGGAGTAGTGGCAATGGTAATAGTACTGGCGGCAATGGTAGCAGCGGCATGTAGCAGCAGCACCGGCAACACCTACAGTGGGAGCCATTACGATAGTGGCCCCCACAGTGGCAGCGACAGTGGTAGTGGTAGCGGCAACAACAATAGTGGTATTGGTAGTGACACAACGGCAACAGTGGTAGGAGAGGCAGCGAGAGTAGTAGCAACAACACCAAATGAGATATATACTTACGAATAAAGTTAGTATATACTTAATTTAATACTACAATATTTTATGTATGTATATACTGAGTATATTTTTACTCAGTTTATATCTACACATAATACTGTTATTTATATGTACATATACTATAGTAATATTTGTATGAGTGAAATGCTAGTATATATTTACATATATACTGCATGATTATATATGTATCAAAACATAACTTTTTTTGTTAATTTGACTGAGTGGTTTAATTTTCTTAAAGATATGGTACCACATTGTTCTTCATACAAAGCTTCTATAAGTGATGGGATTTTTCACTAGACATTATGTGCCGTGACTCAGACAGCTTTGTCACAGTAGAAAAATCATGGTCAGAAGAGCAGAGGGAAAGAAAGCAATATCAATGAATGGATATATTATACTTTATGCACTTTGGTAGTTATATTAATGAATAAGATGAAATAAAAGTTTGTTATTTTTTTTGTTTCAATTATGTAAAATATTGAATTTGAATAAGATATTAAATGATTTTATTTTATTATTATTATAAATTATTTATAGTTTTAATTTTTATTCAATTTGAAATAAAAATATTAAATTATTTAATTAAAAAATTTTAAAATTATTTAAATTCTGAAAGTATTTTTGAAATTAAAATAGCTAGGGAAAATTCCCTTGCTAAATTAGCAAGGAAATAATCCCTTTATAATTTAGCCAAGAATTTTTTCCTAGCTAATTTAGCTAGGGAAATATTAAAATTAGCAATAGATATTGCATCACTTAATTTATTTAGCTAGGGACTATATCCATCGCTAAACTTTATAGACCAGCACTTTAGCTAGGGAATCATTCGTCGTTATTTTTGTTTATCGACGGAATATCTCATTTATCTTGCTAATTTAGCTACGTAATTTTTCTTTTTTAGAAAGAGATTTTTTCGTCGCTATCTTTTTAGCTAGGGACACTTCTGCTAATATTTATCAAGTAGCACTTTAGATAGGGAACACATCCATCGGTAATCTGTCGCTATATCCCGATTAGTAACAGAAAATGCCCATTTAGCTAGGGAATTGTCCCTAGCTATATGGAATTTTTCTTGTAGTATAACTTCCTAACTATCTATTTGTCTGTATGTATCTATTTGTCTGTATATATCTTTTTATCTATCTAATTATCTATATATCTGTCTATTGATACATCTATCTATATGTCTATATTCTATCTGTCTATATATCTATTTGTCTATCTATTTGTCTATCGATCTATCCATATATCTATCTATGTTTATTTGTCTATCTTTCTATCTACTATCTTTCTATCTGTCTATCTATATATATAATATTTATATGTCTAAATGATTATATGTAGATCTATCTATATTTGTAACTATCAAACTATCTATCTGCTATCTGTCTAACTATCTATCTTTCAATCAATCTATATATTTAATTTTCTAATTATCTTTCTATCTATTAGTCTATCAGTAAATCTGTTTATATATTTGTATATATATCTATATATCTATGTAGCTATCTATATATCTACTTGTCTCTTTGTATATTAACTATCTATCTATCTATCAGTCTATCTATCTATCTATTTGTCAATATATATATTTGTCTATGTAACTATTTATCTTTTTGTCTAACTATGTATATGTCTATCTAGTAATCTATCTGTCTGTCTAACTGACTATTTTTTTATGTGGCTAACTAGCTAACAATCTATATGTTTATTTATCTACCAATCTATTTGTTTAACTGTCTAATGTCTATCTATCTCACTAATTATCTAATTATCTTTCTTTCTATCAATCAATCAATCTATCTATCTAATTGTTAATCTATATATCTATCCATCTATCAGATTATATGTCTATTTATATATCTATCTAGATTATTATCTATCTATCTGTTTGTCTAAATAACAATCTAAATATTTGTCAATAAATCTTTATATCTATCTTCATATATACATTTCTATCTATCTATCTATCTATATTCTATCTGATTATTTGTCTATCTATCTATATGTCTATATCTTAGTCTGCATATTTGTTTGTCTTTCTATCTATCTCTTTATTTGTATAGATATTTGTCTGTTCATCTATCTATTTTTAAATTTCTCAATCTATCTATCGATTTGTCTATCTATTTATCTATCTATCATTCAATTTATCTTTCTATTTATCTGTCTATCCAACTATCTATCTACTTTTTTGTATATCTATCTATCTATGTACTATATATCTATCTATCTATCTACTAAATATCTATCTTATTTTATATCTGTCAATCAATCAATCTAGTTATATATCTATCTATCAATCTATCTATCAATCTATCTATCAATATATTTGTTTATCTGTATATCTAACTATCTAACTATCTATCTGTCTATCTATCTATTTATTTTCTATCTATCTATTTGACTATCTATCTATCTATCTATTTATCTTACTATATATCTATCTATATATCTGTATATTAATCAATCAATCTATATATTTACATAATTATTTATTTATCTATTTATTTGTTTATCTGTCTATCTATTTATTTATCTATCTATCTAAATTACTATTTGTCTATCTTTATAGCTGTCTATGTGCAAATCTATCTATCTATTTGTCTATCTCTAAATATGTCTAACAATCTAATTGTTAATCTATCTATCTGTCTATCTATCTTTATGGCTGTTTATCTATATATCTATCTATCTATCCATCTATCTATCTATTTATCTATCTATATGTTTATCTATCTAATTGTCTTTATGCCTATTAGTCTATTAGTCAAACAGTCTATCTATCTACAAATAAATATATCTATCTACTAATCTATATATTTGTCTTTTTATCAATTTGTCATTATATCTATCTATTTATTTATTTATCTATCTATGTATCTATATATCTCTCTCTATCTATCTATTAGTATATCTTTATATCTGTCTATCTCTTTAACTATCTATTTATCTATCTATCTGTCTATCTATCAATCTTTCTATCTATCTATCCATTTGTATGTCTAGATATCTATCTATATATCTATCTATCAGCATATTTTATACCTATCTATATATCTCTATATCGGTATATCTTTTTTTCTATCTATTTATCTAATAATTTGTCTATTTGTCTATCTATCTTTCTATATGTCTATCAGTCTATTTGCCATTCTATCCATCTTCTATCAATTTATCTACCTATCTTTATGTGTGTGTGTGTGTGTGTGTGTGTGTGTGTGTGTGTGTGTGTATATATATCTGTCTGTCTATTTTTCTATTTATTTATCTGTATATCTATATATCGGTCTATCCATATATTTGTCTATTTTTCTATCTATCTATTCATATATATGTCTATCTCTCTCTCTATATGTCTTTCTGTCTATCTGTCAATCAATAAATCTATCTACCTATCTTTGTATCTGCCTATATTTGTATCTGCCTATCAATCTATTTATATATCTATCAATCTTTCTATATGGCTATCTTGCTAACTATCTATTTGTATTTATGTCTATCTATTTATCTATCTATTTATCTATCTGTTTATCTATTTGTTTATCTATCTATCTATATGTATATCTATCTATTGATACATCTATCTATATGTCTATTTTCAATCCATCTATATATCTATCTGTCTATCTATCTATGTGTTTATTTGTCTATGTTTCTATCTGCTATCTTTCTATTTGTCTATCTATCTATTTTTATATCTGTCTATCTATATATCTAAATATTTATATTTCTGAATGACTATAAGTCGATCTATGTATAATTGTAACTCTCTAACTATCTATCTTTCTATCTGTCTAACAATCTATCATTCAATCTTTCTATATATTTAATTCTCTTACTTTCTTTCTATCTATTAGTCTATTAGTAAATTTGTTTATCTATTTATATATCTATCTATATATTTATGTAGCTATCTATATATCTATCTGACTCTTTGTATATTAACTATCTATCTTTCTGTCTATCAGTCTATCTATCTATTTATTTGTCAATATATCAATTTATCCATGTAACTATTTATATTGTTGTCTAGCTAAGTATATGTCTATCTATTAATATATCTATCTATCTATCTTACTATTTTTATATCTGTCTAACTGGCTAATAATCTATATGTTTATATAGCTACCTATCTATTTGTTGAACTGTCTAATGTCTATCCATCTCACTAATTATCTAATTATCTTTCTTTATATCAATCAATCTATCTATCTATCTAATTGTTAATCAGCCTATCTCTCTATCTATCAGATTATTTGTCTTTTTATATATCTTTATTTTGATCTATTTGTCTATCTATCTGTCTTTCTATCTAATAATCTAACTATTTGTCAATATATCTCTATATCTATCTTAATATCTATTTTTCTATCTATCTATCTATCTATATCTCTATTTTATTATTTGTCTATCTATCTATATGTCTATATCTCAATCAATTTATCTATCTTCCAATCTATCTATCTAACTATCTATCTATCTGTCTTTCTTTTTATCTTTCTTTCTATCTAACTATCTATTTGTCTATCTATATAAGGGTGTATCTATCTATTTGTATATCTGCCTATATTCTATCTTCCTATCTGTATAATATAAATCTTTCTATCTGATTATTTGTCTATGTGTCTATCTATCTATGTTTCAATTTGTTTATCTGTCTATCTATCTTTTTCTCTATATATCTATTTATTTATCTAGCAGTATATTTGTCTATCTGGATATTTGTAAATAATTATCTATCTATCTTTATACATATATATATATATATTTCTCTTGGTCTATCTGTATATGTTCCAATTTATCTTTCTATCTATTTGTTTATCTATCTATCTATTTAATTGTCTATCTATCTTTCTATTTGTCTATTTGTCTATTTGTCTACACACACACACACACACACACACACACATATATATATATATATCTATCTATATATCTGTCTTTCTATCTTTATGTCTATCTCTCTACTCATCTATTATACTATCAGTCTATCTATATATGTGCTTATAGAGCTATTTATCTATCTGTATATCTCTTTATCTATCTATCTTTCTATTTATCTATATGTCTATCTTTCTATTTGTATATTTGTCTCTATATCTATCTTTTAATATATAAGTGTATTATTCTATATGTTTATTTATCTATCAGTCTTTCAATTTATCATTCAATCTACATGTCTAATAGTCAATCTGTCTATCTTTCTATCTATATGTCAATTTATCTATCTGTCTATATATGCATTTGTCTATCTATCTATCTATCTTCTATTTGACTATATATCAATCAATCTATCTATATGTTTATCTTTCTATATGTCTATATACATATCTATCTATCTATTTATCTATCTTTCTATTAAAATATATGCATATCTATTTATCAATCTAACTATTTTTCGAATAGTATATCTCACTATTTGTCTATCTTTCTATACTTCTACATATCTTTATTTCTATATGTCTATTTGTGTATTGATATATCTATTTATCTGTATATGTATCTAATTGTATAACTGTCTATCTATATATCTATGTATCTTTCTATTTATTTATCTGTCTAACTATCTTACTATCTAACTATCTATTTTTTTATCAATCTACTAGTCTATCTATCTATTTGACTATATATATATATATGTGTGTGTGTGTGTGTGATTATGTGTCTATCTATCTATTTTTCTATCTATCTATCTTTATATCTCTCTATCTCTATATCTCTCTATCTATCTATCTATCTATTTATATATCTATTTATCTATCTATCTATCTATCTATATATGCTTTATCTATTTGTTTATCTTACTTTCTATCTATATGTCTATATGTCTATCTCTCTATCTCTTAATATGGGTTTAAATTTATCATTCTATAAGTCTATGTGTTTATCTATATGTCTATCAATTGATCTGATTATTTATATATCGATCTGTCAATCTACTTATCTATCTATCTTTCTATCTATGATCTTTCAAACTGTCTATTTATCTAATTGTCTATCTATCCATCTAAATGTCTATTTGTATATCTATCTATCAATCTATCAATCAATATGTCTATCTATCTATCTATCTATCTATCTATCTATTTGTCTATATGTGTATATGTCTATCTATCAATCTATGTAACTATTTAACTATCTATATTTCTATCTGTCTATCTATCTAATTGTCTAAATATCTTAAGGTTTATCAGTCTATCAGTCAATTTTTCTAGATATATATATATAGATACATTTATATCCATCTGTCAATCCATATATCTATCAATTTTTTAGTCTATCTATCTGTCTATCTATCTATGTTTCTATCAATCTATATATATATATCTTCTTATCTATATATATATATCTATATCTATCTATCTATATATCTATCAATTTATTTATCTATCTATCTGTCTATCTATGTGTTATTTATCTCTCTATCTGTTTATCTATCTATTTGTCTATATATGTGTTATTTATCTTTCTATCTGTCTATATATCTATCTGTGTATCTATCTATCTATCGAACTATCTATCTATCTATCTATCTATCTTTCTTTCTATTTGTCTATCTATCTATTTGTTAATCTATTTATCTCCATATCTATGTATCTATCTAATAGTCTATCAGTATATAAGTCTATGTGCTATCCATCTATCTATCTATTTATCTATCTATCTATTTATCTATCTATAAGTCTATCACATTATTTGTATATCTATCATCTATCTATATTTAAATATATTTTTTTATCTATATGTCTAACTTTCTCTTTGTTTATTTGTCTATCTATCTAAGTATCTATTTGTCTATTTAACACTCTGTCAATCTATCAATTCATCAATCTGTTTATCTTTCTATCTATCTAATTCACTAACTAACTAACAATTTATCCATCTATTTATTTGTCTATCTATCAAACTATTTAACTATATTTATTTCTATTAGTATATCAGTCTATCTATCTATCTCTCTCTCTATTTGTCTATCTATTTATCGATCTACCTATTTGTTTGTCTATCTCACTATGTATCAACTTGTTTATCAGTATATATGTCTATCTGTTTATCTGTAAATCTGTCTATCAATCACTCTATCTATGTGTCTATCTATCTATTTATCTACCTGTTTATTTGTCTATCTCACTATGTATCAATTTTTTATTAGTATATATGTCTATTTGTCTATCTATGAATCTATTTATCAATCACTCTATCTATGTGTCTATCTATCTATCTATCTATCTATCTGTCTGTCTATCTATCTATCTTTATATCTATTTATCAATTTATCAATCTATCTAAATGTCTATATGGCTATCTGTATATATGTCTATCTATATAATTGTATAACTTTTTAATTGTCTTTCTATCTATTTATCTATCTATCTATTTATAAACTACCTAACTACAAATTAGTCAATCAGTCCAATCATCTATCTGTCTATTTATCTCTATTTATTTATGTCTCTTTATGTATATGTGTCTATATATACATTTCTATTTGTCTATCTATCTATCTATTATATGTTTGTTTATCTGTCTATCTTTCTAACTATTTGTGTTTCTATCTGTTTGTCTATCTTATTTTTTTCTATCTGTCTATGCTTCTCTATGTGTATATATATCTATCATTCTATCTATCTGTGGCTGTCTATTTGTCTATTAACTATCTATAGATAGATACATAAACAAATATATATATATATATATATATATATATATAGTTAGATAGATAGATAGATAGAAAGATTGATAGGCAGGAACACAAATATATAGATATATCGATATATACATAGATATATTGATAGGTATATAAATAGAATGAAAGACATATATATATACAGATATATAGATAGATAGATAGATAGATAGAGAAATAGACACACAGATAGACAGACAAACATATAGATAGATACATAGATAGAAAGATAAATAGATAAAAAGAAAATAGATAGACACATAAATAATAGGTAGATAGAGAGATAGATAGGTAGATAAATAGATAGATAGATAAATAAATAAATAAATAGATAGAGAGTGATAGATTGATAGATAGATTCAGAGATATATAGACAGATAGACTAATAGATAGATTGATTGATTGATTGAAAAGACAAATAAATAGATAGATAGATATAATGATAGACTATTAGATAGATAGACAGATAGATAGACAGTTATATAGATAGATAGATAGACAGTTATATAGATAGATAGACACATTCAAAAATAGATAGATAGATAGATTGATAGAGATATAGATAGACATTTAAATAACTAGATAGATAGAAAAATAGATAGTCAAATATATAAACATATAGATAGACAGATAGATAGACAAAAAAAATAGAGAGATAGATAGACAGATAGTTAAACAGATAGATAGATAGACACACAGATAGATAGATAGTCACACAGATAGATAGATAGATAGATAGACAGATAGAAAGAAAGATAGATATAAGGATAGATAAACATATACTTAGATATATAAATAAATAGATAGATAGATAAATACATAGATAGATAGATAGATTGAAAGATAGATAGGCATATAGATATACAATTAGATAAATAGATCTATAGATAGATAGATGTATAAATAATTATATATCTAGATTGTTAGATAGTTTGATAGACATGTAGATAGATAGTTTGATAGATATATCTAGAGATAGATAGTTAGATAGATATATAGATAGATAGATAAATAGTTAGATAGATAGATTAATAAACATATAGATAGACATTTAGATAACTAGATAGATAGAAAAATAAATAGTCAAATATATAAACAGATAGATAGATAGACAAATAAATAAACAAATAGATACACAGATAGATAGACAAATAAATAGACAGATAGATACACAGATAGATAGACAGATAGTTAGTTAGTTAGATAAACAGATAGATAGAAAGATAGATATAAAGATAGATAGACATATAATTAGATATATAAATAAATAGAAAGATAGATAAATAGATAGATAAATAGACAGATTGATTGAAAGATAGATAGACATATTTATAGACAATTATATAAATAGATATAAAGATTGATAGATAAATAAATAGACATATAAATAGTTATATAGATAAAAAATTTGATAGTTTGATAGTCATATAGATAGACTGATTGATAGATAGATTGATGGATAGATAGTTAGGTAGATAGATAGATAGATGGATTGGTAGGTAGATAGACAGATAGATAAATAAATAAGTAGATAGATATATAGACAGATATATAGACAGATAGATTGACAAATAGTTATATAGATAGATAGATAGTTTGCTAGATAGATAGATAAATAAATAGATAGATAGATATATAGATACATATATAGATAGAATGATAGACAGATACAAAGAAAGAAAGAAAGAAACAAAGAAACAAAGATAGATAGATAGAGAGATAGATAATTAGATAAATAGATTGATAGATAGATAGATAGATAAATTGATAAACAAATAGATAGATAGTCAAATTGATTGATAGATTGATAGACATATTAATAACTAGGTAAATATACAAATTGATAGACAAATTACAATACAGATTGATAGATAGATAATTAGATAGATTGATAGATAGGTAGATATATTGATAGATTGGTAGATAGATTGATTGATAGACATATAGATACATAGATAGATAAACAGATATATAGATTGATAGACAGTTAGATAGATAAATAGAATTTTATATAGATAGTTAGATAGATAGATAGATAGATAGACAAATAGATTGATAGACCGACAGACATAGAGATAGATAGATAGATAGATTTACAAATAGATAGATATATATATATATAGGTAGATATATAGATAGAAAGACAAATGGATAGTTAGATAGATAGACATATCACTACAAAAAATTGTTAATTTAGCTAAGGAATTTTAGCCATGGATCAATCCCTAGCTAAATTGCGAGGAATTAGCTAGGGAATAGTAGGGGATTCTGATTTTCATTGGAATAAAAATTTTCAATGGATTAGCGACAGATTAGCAACGTAAAAGCCACATAAATTCCGCACACAAAATAGTGGAAAATTTAGCTATGGATTTAGAGAGAGATTTTCCTATTTAATTTTATCCGAGCTATAGCGATGAATTTAGCGATGGAATTTCCCTAACTAATTTCATCCAGAATATAGCTACAGATTTAGCAATGGAATTTTCCTACCTAATTACATCTGAAATATAGCGATGGATTTAGTGAAAGAATTTTCCTAGCAAATTAAAACCAGAATATAACAACGGATATAGCGACGAAATCTTCCTAGCTAATTACTTCCTAAATATAGTGACGGATCTAGCATCCAAATTTTTTTAGCTAATTTCATCCGGAATATAATGACTAATTTTGCGAAGGAATTTCCCTAGCTAATTTAATCTGAAAAATAGCTTGAGATTTAGCGACAGAATTTCACTAGCTAATAAAATCTAGAATATAGCAACGAATTTACTAACGGAACAATTCAAAATCAATTACATCCTGAATATTGAGACGTATTTAACAACGGAATTTTCCTAGCTAATCTTTAATTATTTAATTTTTTTATTTATTATTTATTTTAATATTTTATTTAATTTTGTTTATTATATGTATGTTATAATCTATAGATGAGCAATCCTTGAAATACACATTCTCCTCGTAAAATTATATAAAAAAGGATTTTTTAAATAAATAATTTAAAAAATATAAAAATACAAAAAATTATATTAAAAAGGACTAAAATAAGTATTTTTATGATTATAAATTTTTAAAAAAATTATATAAAATTTTTTTCTAAAATTAATTATTAAGAAACATTAAAGTTTGTATTAAAGTAACATTAAATAATTAATTCTATTATTATATTAAATTTTTAACATATTTAAAAATTAAATGAACATACATTAAATTTCTACTAATATAAAGGTACAAAAATTTATTGTATGCATAAATAGAAAATATTTTCAAAAATATCTGAATTGATGAATAAAATAGTAAATTTTAATATTATTATAAGTATAAAAAAAATTTGTATGATTATATGAAACTTTTTAAAAAATAATTAATCTAAAATTTGAAAATCTTGAATTATAATAAAAATTTAAATTTTTTTATTAAATTTAAAAGAAAATAAAATTTAAGAATAAATACACAGATGCTTGCCCTACTAAAATTTATAAGAAATAAACAATTGAGTAATATTTTTACTATTAGCTTTTAATATTCAGTCTTTATTAAAATAATAAATATAAATTTTATTAATTATCTTCTTACTTTAAGTAATTTTTAGAATTTTAAAAATTATAAATGATATCAAATAATATGAAATTTTATACCTTTAAAATTATTTCATATTATCTTCATAAAAATTAATATGAATTCTTAAAATTTTATAACCATAATATATATATAAACATAAAGAGTGTTTTATAATATGTAGGAGTGTGGCTAGAAAACTAATCATCTTTTCAGGAGTGTATTACTATATGAAATTTGTAAATTGTGTCGCCATTTGATTTTTTTTTTCTAGTTATAAAGCTAAATATCTATTTTTTGAAGTTGTTTATATATTTATTGTTTAATTAATTTTATAAAAAAAATTGCAAGTTGTTTGTTTTTCATGTGTACCTTGCAACACACACATGAACTTTGTTGAAAATATTTTAATAATAAAAAAATGAGTCTTTATGTATTTTAATTATTTATTGTTTATTTAGTGTTTTAAAAATTAAAAATTAAAAGATGTTGGTAATTTAGTTCTGCCTTCACTTGTTGTCGAGACTCGAGATACAACTCTAATAAGCACCTAAGAGCATCTCCAAGAGGCTCGGTGTCCCCTTCTGTTTAGTTAATATAAAGAGTTAAACTTAAAAATCAACTCCTTTGCACCAAGCTATCTATTTTTCATATCTATAGTTTCTCTTGCCAGATCTATAAACCCTTTCCAGACTCCAATTCTAACGGGCTTTAATTTCTTGAAGCAGCCTCTGGAAGACAAACCTTCTCTCTCCGTAACGTGCATGGTAGTGATGCCGAATAGGAAGAGTTTTATCAGAACAGAGGCACCTTTTACTGGTAAGTCTTTCCATTAATTTGATTCTGATCATGTAATGCAATTCAGATAGAACTCATGTGATTGCTCAGCAATAATCATACGCAACACAAAACTATGCACATGCATCTTTCCATGTTAGCTTCTGTGATTCCATCTCCATCTCTCTCATCAGTATGAAGAACTCTTGTCGGGTATCAAACGAAAAGTATGCCCTATTGCCTCATTTCTTGATGGTTTTTTTTTTGATATGAGAGATATGTTTGGGTGTTGGGAGTTATGAAAGTAAGTATGCACCAATGTGATATACTAATGGCATAGTGCTTGTGGCTTAGTTCATTTCTATTGATTTTAGTCTAATGTCGATGCCATTTCATGAATCATGACATATGTTTTTGAGATTGTTTTTATGCAACAATCAATTTTTTTCGTGTTATGTTGTTGGTGATGATAATATATCATCTGCTTTTTTATTTTGACAGTCAGGTTATGGCTTCTCCAGATGAGCAGAAGGTGGGTTTCATGGTGAAAGTTAAAGATTTCATCCATGATATTGGGGATAAAATTGAAGAGCCAATTGGGTTCGAAAAGCCAAATGTGGATGTTTCTGCTATTCATCTTCATTTCATTATTCTCGAGAAAGTAGATATCATATTTGATGTTCTCATAAAAATCCCTAACCTTATTCCCATTCACTTAGTGGACATCAACTATCTAATTGATAGCAATAGAAGGAAACTGGTTTTTGGGTTGATCCCTGATGCTGGAACAATCTCTACTCGTGGTGAAGAAACTGTAAAAATTATTCTCACTTTAAAATATGGTGATATCAAAAGCACATATGACGACATCAATCACGGGAGTATCATTCCTTATCATGTTAAGGTGAATCTAATTATAGATTTTTTATTTTTGGAATGCTTACTCTGCCACTCGAAAAAAACAAGAGAGATACCCTTTCCTTATAAACCAGACATTGATGTTGAGAAAATAAACTTCCGAACTATCTCCTTTGATGAAATTGTTGCTGTTCTTCACTTGAAAATGGAAAACAAGAATGATTTTGCATTTCATTAACATGCTGATGATATGACATTCATATTTAATTTTAAATTTTTTTTTGAAAGTTGGTTAAAGTTAGTTGAATTGATATCTAAAATAGATAGCATTGTTGGAATTACCATAAAAAATTAGTTAGTTAAAATAGATAGCATTGTTGGAGTTACCATAAAAAAGTAGTTAGTTAAAATAGATAATATAATATTTTAATATATTTTGAGTAGTTATTTTAGGTAGCATTGTTGGAGATGCTCTTAGTCCTTTACAGTCTGCCTCTCTTTCTGGGCACGGATACATCAAAACCTAATAGAAGAGTAAGCGAGAATTCCTTCAGCCATGAGTTTCTTTTTGATATGAGGTATGCTTTCAACCCTATCTCTTCATCTATTATCTTAATGCAGAAGTGTGTTTGATTCTGTTGTTTGTTATTTCAAAATTCTTTTTCTACCCTAATAGTTACCATATATTGTATTTTCCATATAAATTAATGTTATACGTTTATATAAACATATCAATATTTATATATAATGTTATACGTTTATATATATTATATATTAAAGTATAAACATTTATATATAACGTCATATGATTATAAAAATGTATAAATGTTTATATATAATGTTATGTGTGTATAATATTTATATAAATATTATATTGCTTCAAATCGGCATAATATTTTCCAAAACATTATACCTCTCTTGCTATAGTGTTTTTGAAAATAGATTTTTTGTTTTTATTTTTTTATTTTTTTTCAAATCAATAAATATACAGGAGCAATAAAAGTATTTTTTGAGTTTACCAAAAAGTAGAAATCTTTTATTTTGATGTATTTTTAATATGAATATTTACTTATTTAGGTATTTTTTTAAAAATTATTATTCTAATGCACCAATACATAATTTTTTCTAGGTCTAATAACACCTAATAACAATAAAAAAATATTTTCAAACGATATTAAATTAGCAAAAAAAAAAAAGAATTTACTAATTAGCATCACCATGATTAGCTCATATTTTATATTTAATTGATGATGGTTTCTTTTTTTTAATGATAAAAATTAATTTTTTCTTTAATTTTATCAAAATTATAGAGGTTGTGAAAAAAAACATGAACAATATTAAATTTAATGAATTTGATGTTATCAAGATTCCACAATATCAACAATTCAAGTAGCACAAACTGCATAGGTATTCACTTGCAAACTAAGCAACGAATATCTAGGTTAAGTATTTTTAGCCTACTAAATCAATGTGAGCAACCAAAATCTCTAAGATATTAGTTTTGCCAAGCTTAATTTCTAATTAAACTAATAAATATTTTGGTTTTACCCAAAATATCATCTCTAACACAAGCACAATAAAGAGTCAAAGCTCCCATCACTTGTAAACTTTATTAAATTATACACCATAAAATATATGATTTTCTTTTAATTAAATTATTTATGAATAAATAAAACACATTGTGTTAAAAAATAATTTAAACAATAAGATTTAAAAGAATACTAACATTTCATCCTATGCATTATTTGTGATCAGCTAGCATTCATAAAAATTTTATATAATCTTAATATCAATTTTTTCTCAAGTAAGATTGATATTTATATTGTATGTATGCCAACTTCAAATGAAGTTGAGTTTACCATTAAATTGTTTTTCATGGTTTATAATGTTGTAAATAAAGAATCACCAACCTTTTTTCAATTTTTAAATATCTATAACCTAATTTCTACATATTTTATTTAAAATATTTACATTCAAACATGGTGTAGAACTAACATTGCTTGTATCATTTACCATGAAAAAATAAGCTACTACTGTTAGCCCAGCACCAACACCATTAAGTTATTATATTACTAAAGTAATATCATCAAATCAAACTTCAGTTTAAAAATGAAAGGCCCACAAAAAGTAGAAAATAACTTAAACCTTGGTCAAAAGAAAAGTTGTCCATGGAGCAAATACAAAAAAATATTCTGTGTAGTGAATAGACTAATAGTTTTGAAGGATATAGGAAAATCAAACAAATTCAGTATCCCGGAATAATAAGTAATCAACATGTAATTATAACATGAAAAGAATAAAATTAATAAAAGATATTCTGGAAAGTCTCCTAGCAGATATCTGATTGATATACATCAAGAAAATTATTGAGCAGTAGATTCCAAGGACTTACACTTCCATTTTGTTTTGGCTATTAAGTCAATCCTGGGTAGATAGTTCCTCCTATCACTCGCCTAAGCGGATACCTAATTTTAATAAATGGTAAGAATAATTAGCACTTTTCAAAAAAATCCATGGAATAAAAATTATCTTGTTCGACATTGATTTAAATTACCAAGTTTGATCATCATACCAATTTCGGAATCATATTTTTTATTCTTCGCCAAAAACTAAAAACATGATAAAATAATGCAACAAATGAAAACACAAAATTAGGTCTTCAAATTGAAAGAACGCTGATTAGGTTATGTATCATGATAATTTATGTTTAAGAAAATATTGAAAAAAGACTAATTGAAAAGGCAAAAACACCAATTAGAATTAGAATGATGAAGCATAATACAGTGCCAACAATCTTCCGTAAGTAGTTTGCCTCCTTGATGCAATTTTGCTCAGTCACCAATTAGGTTATTGTTCATGTTTAACTTATTTTAATTTTAAAATATTAATATCTATTTATTTATTTATTATTTTAAGATTATATATTTTATATTAAATTTAATATTATTTTTTATTTTCTTTTTAATTTACTATAATAATTTACTCAAAGTTTTAATTCTTATAAATTTTAGTAGAGGAAAAAATAAAACTTGGATTAAAATCAACTTAAGGTGAGTTTGGTAGTGCTTTTCAAAAGAGTTAATAGGGCTAAAAATAATTTTAAGTGTGTATAAGAAAAAAAAATATTATTAGTAATATTAAAAAAAACTTTTATTAAACCCTAAAAAAATACCTAAAGTATTATTTTAATAAGCATTTGGAGATATTTTTTTTATAACTCGTCAAAAGTTTTTGGATGTATTTAAAACATCAATATATTTATCCTTAAATATCAATTTATTTTATCTTAAATTTAATAAAAATTATGATTTTATTTATAATTCAAATATTTCAAATCTTCTAGTAATATTTTTTTAAAAAAATTTTTATAATCATTACATTTTTTTATAGTTTTATTAATATAAATATTTACTTATTTATTTGTTAATTCAGATTTTTTATGAATATTTTTTTAGTATCAAATAGATAATGATTTTATGTTTTTATTAATACAACTATTTATGCATGTTGATGTATTATTTCAAATATTTTAAAAAATGTTTATAATTATAAAATCAATTATTTAATGTATTTATTAATACAAATATTTAAATATCATTATTAATTAATTCAAATAATATTTTGTATATTTTTTTAAAATTTTATAAACAAAAAAATATTTATTTTTGTCCTTATTAATATAAATTTTTATTCGTATTTATATATTTTTGAAATTATTTATTTGTAGCATCTTATTTTTATAATTATATGAGGAGAAGACATCTTTCAAGGATCCTCATCCATAGACCATGACAAACCTTTAATATTTAAAATTATATCAGATATTAAAACAAATAATATATAAAACAAAAAAAAATAATTCACAATAAATTAATGATGAAAATAAACTCAAGCTATGATAGAGAAATTATCTAGAAAAATGTATATATTTTGTGAAAATTATAATTTAAGAACTAATCACTTGCTATTAATATTTAATTGTAAAAATATTTTTCTAGATAATGATTTATTGAGGGAATTTTTCTCGAGCTAATTAACTAGGGAAAATCCATCTCTAAAGTCAATGATAAATTTGCTACCAATGTTAGTGCTAAAATCTATGACAATATTAGCTATAGATATTTTTCAATCAAAAATTTCTATCTCTAATCCATCACACATCTATCACAAATTTGTCATTCAATATAAAATCAAATATCTCTTGTAATTCCCTAGTTAATCTCTCGTAAATTAGCTAGTGATTATTTCCCTAGCTAAATTTTTATAGCTATATAGATAATTTCTTGTAGTGTAGATAAACAGATTGATTTGAAAGATAGATATATATAAATATATATATATATATATATATATATATATATATATATATACAAATAGATAGGCATATAGATAGATAGAAAAATATATAGACTTATAAATAGACAAATAGATAAAAAATAAATAGAATGATGGAAAAAACATATAGATATATAGAGAGAAAGATAGACAAATAGATAGATAGATAGATAGACAGACATACAGATAGATAGATATATAGACATATAGATAGAAAGATAGACAAATAGATTGACAGATAGATAGATAGGAAAATAGACATACAAAATTATAGATAGATAGATGGACAATTAGATACACAAATAGATAGAAAGATAGATAGATCGATTGATAGATCGATAGACAGACAGACAGATAGAAAGATAGATAAATAGATAGATAGATACACTACAAGAAAAATCCCAATTAGCTAGGGAAAATTCCGTAGCTAAATATGTTATTTTCATTGCTAAAGTGGATATAATGATAGATTAATGATGGATTATTGACGAAACATATCCCAAGGTAAAGTGCCTGTCACAAAAATTAATGAGGAAATATATTTTCTAGCAAAATTAGGGAGGAAATATTACCTAGCAAAACTAGCGAGAGAAAATTCCCTAGCTATATTAGCGAGGGAAAA
The DNA here is from genome assembly GCA_029783825.1 of Sapria himalayana. NCBI lineage: Eukaryota > Viridiplantae > Streptophyta > Magnoliopsida > Malpighiales > Rafflesiaceae > Sapria > Sapria himalayana. The sequence goes on along the minus strand of JAREIK010003404.1, from coordinate 212,061 downwards.
TCCCTAGCTATATTAGCGAGGGAAAATCCCTAGCTATTTTCTTTCTAAAATTATTTTAACATTTTTAATTATTTACATAAAATTTAAATACATATTTTTAAATTTTTATATTAAATTTTTAAAAAACATAAACTATAAATAATTATTTATAATTAACAAAAAATAAACTTAGTTAATAAAATATTCTGATACAATAAGTTACATCGTTAACACAGAAACATAACAAAACTTGATTACATATTATTTTTCATCAATGTATCTAATGACAGTGCACAAAGTATAATCTATCTATGAAATTGATGTTGCTTTCTCTTCCCCAGCTCCTCAAAATTTGTATACTACTCTAGTACTCGAGCATGTCCCTCCATGGCCATCTGCAATGCTTCCTTTAGTTCTAGTCTGCATTTTCTCTCCTCCTCCAACTCCTTCCTTGTATCTGTCAATGCCCTTTTTGTATCTAGCTGCTCTTCCAATAGCATTTTTTTAACCTTATGATTAGTTGCATGTATGTATACTAGTGCATGTATGTATGTGCTCGTGTGTGTGTGTGTAAACACAAACACATGTCCTTTCATGCAGCTACACATACCATCAAAGACAACAGAAGGAAATAATCTAGTGCTTAAAAAATACATATATAGGTCTCTCAGGCATGGTCAGCATCTTCTAGTTCTTTGTCCTATGGTACTCAACACAGATAGAGAACATTGTTACACCTGCAAATGGAGCATAACATATTTAATTTACAACTCAATAAAGAACACAACACAATGCCGCTGATATACACAAAGACTAGCGCATGCAATACCATATGCCATTGGCTAGAAATTTCACACAATGAGATAATCTTGAGCTTATTTTTAAATTACCGAATCAAGATTTCTCCAAGATTTCCAGTGAACTATCGATCAACATATTCTTTTGTGTTTCCCAGGTTCACCCATCAGTCCATGGTTAATTATAAAAAAATTAGAAAGGAGTTTTTTACAGAAATAATATGTTTTAAATAAAAAATCCAAAATATGATGCTTGTTAAAAAATATTACCAAACTAGTGCATCTAGAAACAGTATGTCAATAGTCATCATTATGAATGGCGGTCATTGCGATGTTATTGAATTTTAAAAATCAAGACCTTCATCAATAGCTGCCTCGCTTGATGATGCCGAATTTGGGCTTAAATTTGGGTTTGACATGAGATCAAGTTTTGATTCATTTTTTCTTTCAATATTGCATCTTGGCCATACAGATTCCCAAGTGAGCGGCCAAGTTACGTTGGTGGTTTGATCAAGAGATGATGCAGAAATGGAAGATGAAGAAGATGAATTTAACTTGATGGTTTTCTCTGGATTGAAATGGAGAAGCCACTTGTGGCAAGCATCCCTTGATTTGTTAAAGTTTACAGGATCACTCAAAATCATGATTAAAGAAAAAAACAAATCATTTAATAGGAAGAAGAGGATATAGATATATTTGAGTAGACAAGATCATTTAATAAAAACAAATCATGATTCATTTTTACTTGATGGCCCCTCTTTTCTTCTTTATACCACTAGAGCCATGACACTAAACTCGAGCAAGAAGAACATGCAGAAATGAACTCATGGTTTCAAACTTGAGTTTCTTTATCGAGGTTAATACAGCAATTGGAGTTGCATGTTGGACTTTTTGTAAGTAATCAAGATTCAATCTTTTCCCCACCAGAGCCACTCTCACAAGTAGATGTTTTGCTTCTACACCCATCTTTCTTCTTTTTTAAAACTTAGTCAAATGCATGACTAGTGAGAAATGAAGTGTTTATTCACACATATATATAATAGTTGATATGACAATACATATGAATAAGTGTGTGGGTGTATGTGTTTGTGTGTGCCTTTGTGGGTGTGTATCTGAGTCATTGATGGGTATCATAAGTGACCGATATATCGCACTAGAGGAATCTGAGTGAAAAAAGGAAAAAAAATAATTATTTTACCCATTGAGATTGAGGTTAAGATTAAGGCTTCAAACTGGAACAATGACTGCATAAATTTCACAAATAGTCTCCAGAGAGGGAAAGCCTACTGTACAATTGATGTAAGTTTGGAATGTGGCAATTCCCATGAGTCATGCTCTTCTAGCCTCGCTACCTATTCTATAGATCAGACTTTGCATCTCTGTGATAAAATACTATGTAATGTTGTTACATGCCTGCCAACCATAATTTGGCCAGATATCAGAGATCCAATTAAGTTTACCCACATATAAAACAACTCCTCTAGTCGAATAAGCATCTACGATGCACTTAAGCTCTATAAATTTCTGGTCAATATCTACTTTTGAATGATTCCATAAAGTGAGCACAGGAAATGTTACTAATCTAATAATTTCCATTTTCTCCCTCACTCCTCTTACTATGCTCTCTATGCTTGCCACACACTCTCTAGTAATCATGATGTTTCTTTTCTTCCTCTCCATCACATGTAAAACCCTCATCACATCTTCTTTCTTTGTTAGTGCTTCTAATGGCAAGCTTAAGTCCTTCCCAATGGGTTCAAATTGACTGAATGAAAAAAATGGAGGAGAGTTAGCTACGGTGAGAGGTTTTATGGCTTCTTTTAGGCATGAGTTCCAAAAACTGGAGTGATATTTGTAGTGGCAGTCACGGCGGTGGATGTACTTCTGAAACAAATATCCATGGATATGGCTTGTTCAACCTTGTTTTTCACTAGATTGGATGTCACACACTCTCTCGGTATTCCCAATGCATACATTTTAAATTTTAAAAATGTAATAGCTGACATTTACAATGTCAGCCTTTGATTTTTAAAATTTAATAGCATGGCAAAGACCATCATTCACAACAATGGAAATTGTCACGCTATTTCCAGACACATTAGTTTGGTAATATTTTTCAAACTAGCAATATATTTTGGAATTTTTGTTTAAAATGTATTATTTCCATTCAAAACTCATTATAAATTGGCAAACAAAAGAAAAATATAAGTGTACATGACAACAAGCTATGTGGTATTGAATTTTTGCATGCCCGTAGGTTCATTTAGGAATCCACCGAAGCAAAAAAACCTGTTAGATACCAAAGAAAAAAAATGAGAAAAAAAATGCAATGCACAGGAAAAGAACACAATGTAGGTCACCTTTCTATTCCATTCTCCACTTGAGTTTTACAATGACTGTCTTCCCAACCAAGTTGTTAAGAAAAGACTTTGAAAATTAACCCATCATAAATCTTCATACAAACTTTTGATATTTTACTTTGTGTGTGTGTGTAATACTTTGATATTTTTAAATAAATTCTTTATAATATGATTATTATATATTTCCTAATAAATACATCTCCATTATGAATTGTGATCATACATGAAACATTAATATACAAAAAATTTAAAAAATAAAAATAAAAATAATAAAAATAATAAAAATAAAAAAATAATAATAAAAATAAAATAAAAATAAAATAAAAATAAAATAAAAATAAAATAAAAATAAAATAAAATAAATAAAAATAAAAAATAATAAAAATAATAAAAATAATAAAAATAATAAAAATAATAAAAATAAAAATAATAATAAAAATAATAAAAATAATAAAAATAATAAAAAACAATATACAAAAATGAATGTTCGTCTGATATCTTAACTTAATAATGATAAAATTTACCCCAATTTCAAGCATCATACACAATATATACCCTAAGGTATATATCATGAAGTATGAGATATATTATGAGGTAATGCACTGGTATGATAATAAGTACTCTCGTCTAGGAAGAAAAATTTTATTATTTTTACTCCTTTGTGAATTATCAGACATAACAATTTAACATTTATAATTTTCAGGGATAAAACTATCAAGATATTAAACTCACAAATCCCGGACCTATGCAAGAGTCATGCGTACTAGGCGATACCTCTATGCCTTATTTTTATTACTTTTGTTATCCAATAATCACTCCTAATTTTTAAAAGAATGCTCATTTTTTATTATTATTTTTCTTGCATATATACATTTGTGTGTGTGTGTGTGTTATTTATTTATTTTTTTTATTTTTTTATCATGATTATTACATTTTTGTTTTTTATTTATTTGAACACCTAAATTGTAGGATGCCCCAAACCATACCATACTTATAGTATTGTGTATACTTGTACACACACACACACACACACACACACACACATCATGATTATTATGTATTTACTTTGGTTTTTTTTATTTGCTTGGGATCATTTGACTTGTGGGGTACCACAAGGCACAAACTTATAAAAGAATAATCATTTTTTTATTATTTTTCTTACATGTATACACTTCAATACACACACACATATGCCTAAGATTGTATATTCAAAAATTGATTTTATGATTTAAATAATTCTTTTCTATTTTTTTCTCATCTTCTTTCTCCCCCCTCTCTCTCTTTCTCTCCTATCATTCATAGCAACCCTAAACCAAAAATAGCAATGTTCATATGAAACTTCAAAAAAGCTAAGGTATTTTAGATCATACAAGAAATTGATAGTGCTGTTCATAACACCCATCATGTTAGAATTTCATTTAGAAAATATGATGCCATACCTTAAAAGTACGGACAATAAATCTGTCACATCCTCGGTGCTGCTGGAGAATCCACAAGAGATCAAGGTAGAGCATGATCCCTCTAGGCCTCTCCTCCAGCAAGGCTTCAATTCTATCTTCACAATGATAGTCCAGCAACATAGATATTGATGCCTTCCTTAGAGAATCTTGCTATCCACCAATTGAAATAACTAATCCAGACATCATTGCCTTACTATAACAAGGAAAATCAAGTAGCCGCACGAAACAAGAATAACACATGGCAGGCACTTGCAATTAAAGCACGCCCATTGTCAAAAAAGAGAAAATAGAAAAAAACAAGCAGGAGATCACGAGGATGGTGATACAACACTACATAGTATAACTACATTGCAGGGAACAATCTGCTCTAGTTTACCCCTAAAAGATATGCACTTGACTAAGGTCTTCTTACTATGCAGAATCCTTTGCAGAGTTATTGTAGACGTAATCCATCAATCTTCTCCACAGCTTGCTTAGCAATGCCCATCGCCACATTGTAACCATGTTTTCATCAAAGAACATCACTACCTCGGTGTCTTCTTCATTTTCAGCAGCTAGCTGTGATTTTGAAGGAGAACATGATACATCATAGAGAATGTAAGCTCACACCTCGATTTTTCAATGGCTGCCTCACAAACCCATGAACCAACATATCCTATGTTATCGACAGAATAGTCATCCAGAGCTTCAAATAAACAAGCCATTACCTTTTCCTTTATCAGATAATAGATGAGTAAGCGAGAACTAGGAGCCAATCTTTCATGGGAATATGTTTGAGACAGAGAGATGAGCCATCTGATAGCATTCACCCTTGCTTCGACATCTCTAATCTCAGTATCACCCTGCACCTCAATCTCACAAAGCTTGAAGACAACCTCTCTCGATATATGAGGCAATAACATATAAGAAAGAACTCGTAGGGCTAAAGTTGAGCCCCTTCTAATAGCAGTGTTTTGATCAGAAAGCTACTATAGGTACTTTGAGGTCACACCGACTGCATCACCATTATCTACAAGAACTAGGAATGCTCGAACAAAGGGTTTCAAGGCACCAATAGTTGTGTTATATGAAGTTTAAAGGGGAAGAAGATAAATGGAGCTTTGATGATATAATGGGTCATGTTGGAAAGAAATTAACTTGCAAGGTGTAGCACCACCTATATCTGAGGGTTGGGATGGCTCAAGATCTCATCGATGATATCAAACAAACTTTGTGTTATCTTTTCGGATAATGATAAATGACACAATGCAATACATTCTATCAATCAGGAGACAGTGGAGCGCATCATCTCTCCCCCCCTTACCCTGATAAAGATGAGCATTCTCAATTGCACCAACTATGCCAGCTAAATCTTTTTGCTTATTTTCAAAATAGAGCTTTTTTACAAATGGCCTTGCTCATTGCTTTATTCTGATCAAAACTAAATATAATTATAAATACTTTTATATATAATGGCTTGTGATTATATAATTATACAAGTGTTTTGAAATAATATTTGTGTCAAAAATATTTTTATAAATGTTACTTAAATATAATTATATATATCTAACGCTTTTATAAATATTATATGGTATATATATCACATTTATATAAACATTATAAAAAAATTATATATTTATATAATAATTAATATGTTATATAAATGTTTACAAAAATGTATAAACATTTTATATGTTATATAATTGCTATATAAAAAATTATATAAATGGATAGTTTTATGTAAATTTTGTATAGATATTTATAAATATTAATACATATGTATAAATATTTATACATAACATTATATGTTTATATAAACATATCAATGTTTATATATAATGTAATATGTTTATATATATTAAAGTATAGACTTATATATATATATGCCATATGATTATATAAAAGTATAAAAGTTTATATATAATGTTATCTGTTTATAATATTTTTGGAGACAACAAAAAAAGAACTTATAAACATTAAGTTTGGTTTTTCTTAAGTTATAGAAGTATAAAACATTAAGCATAATTTTTTTTAAGTTACATAAGCAGAAAATAATATGCAAACATTTAGTATTTGAAAATCAATATAACCCTAAAAATTTAACTCCACCAGTGGTAATCAAATCGAGAGAGACAGAGTTTTGTAAATAATATTCTGAAGGAGAAGAGCAATGATAATATTACTTAGTAACAAGAATAGGTCGGTTTTGTAGGTTGCTCTCATAGTCTCGTTTCGCTTCTCCTCTCTTCTTCATTGAAAGATAAAAAAATGTTAAGTGCTTAATGGCTAAGCATTTTTTTTCAAGAAAACTATAAATACAAAATTGGATGTAAATATATAGAAAATAAAGAAATAAAAATATAAAAGTAAACTAAATTTATAAAAAATAAATAATTTAAATTTAAAAAATGAAATAAATTGTTATTTAAATATAAATGATATTATTTCATAAATAAATAAAATAATATTATATAATAATAAATTATTTCACACACACACACACACACACACATATACATATATATATATATATATATATATGTGTGTGTGTGTGTGTGTGTGTGTGTGTGTGTGTGTGTGTGTGTAATTATATATATATATATATATATTTATATATTTTATGGTTTTAAATTTATATGAATTCAATTTATTTTTTATTAATATATTAAGAAATAATTATAAAGGCATAAAATTAACATCTTTTAGTCATTATAAATTTGAATCATTGCAATATTCATTTAATAACTACACTAAAACATTTATTTTTTAAATCATCAAAATTTTTTTGATGTAATTAAACCATCTATATATTAATATTTAAATATCAACTTATTTTCTTTTAAATTTTATGAAAAAGTTGAATTTTTTTTATAATTCAAAATTATCAAATCTTTTAGTCATTATATTTTTAAAAGGTTTTTGTAATCATAAAAATATTTATTTATACTTTAAATAATATAAATATTTATATGTTTATTTGTTAAATCATATATTTTTATACATTTTTTTATTTAATCAAACAATAGTTTATTTTAGCTTTTTATTAGTAGTAATTTTTATTTATGTTGTTTTATTTATTAAAATATTTTAAAACTTATTATGAATATATAATAAATTATATAATGTTTTTAAATACAAATATTTAAATATCATAATTAAAAATTTTTAAAAAAATATGTATAATTTTTTAATTAATTTATAATCAAAAAAATAGTTATTTTAGTCTAATTTAATATACGTTTTTATTCAGATTTATATATTTATTAATTTTTTTATTATAATATCATATTTTTATTATTATATGAGAAGATTGTGTTTTTCAAGAATCACTCATCTATAGACAATTACAAACCTTTAATATAAAAAATTACATAAAATATTTAAAAAATAATGCTTAAAAAGATTAAATCATTAAAGATTACCGACAAACATTATAACTAGCCCAAAATGCTAGGAAAAAATCACTAGCTAAATTGATATATTTTTAGAAATTAAACATTTAAGGAATTATCACTTCCAATGATATATAAAATCAAAGAAAAAAATTAAATTCAGATAATTATTTAGCAATGAATTTTGTCTCGTTCTAATTAGCTAAAGAAATTTTGTCGCTAAATCCGTCACTAGATTTCCCACTTTTGATTGCGCAAATATCTATGATAATTTTAGTGAGGAAAAATAATCATTCGAATATTTCTATCGTTAATCCTTCACTAATCCGTCGCAAATTTTTAATTTGATGTAAAATCAAAATTCACTTTTTATTCCCTAGCTAATTCCTCGCGTTTAGCAAAAGATTTTATCCCTAGCTAAATTTTCCTAGCTAAATATACATTTTTTTAGTGATATTTAGATAAATAGTTAGATAGATAAATAGCCAGATAGATAGATAGATATACAGAAAGATAGATAGACAGATACACAGATCAATAGACATATAGTTATAAAGACGGATAGACAGACATATAATCAGATAGATAGTTATAAAGATAAGATGGACAAATAGAAAGACATAAAGAAAGATAGATAGACAAATGAATAAACAAACAAATAAACATGCAGATAGAAAGACAAATAGAAAGACATATATATATATATATATATATATATATATATATATATATATATAGATAAAGAGATGGATTTATAGATAGTTAGATTATTAGATAGATAAATGGATAAAAAGATATAGATAGAAAGAAGGATAGATAGTCAGATAAATAAATAGGCATATAGAAGAATTGATAGATAGATATATAGATAGATAAATTGATAGAAAGATGAACATATGGATAGATGGATAGATAGACAGATAGATAGATATACATATATATGCATACATTGATAGATACATAGTTAGGTAGATAGATTGATATTAAATAGAAAGAAAAACAAAAAGATAGTTAGATAAATAGATAAATAGATAAATTGATTCATATAAAGATAGATAGATAGATAGATAGATAGACAGATAGATAGAAAGATAGATAGATAAAAAGATAGATAGTTAGACATATAAATAGACATATTGAGAGATATATCAATAGACAAATAGTTAGAAAGATAGATAAATAGATATATAGACATATAGATAGATATAAATAGCTAAATAGATAAAAAGATAGAAAGACAATAAGATAGACAGACTGAAAAATAGATAGATTGACAAATAGATAGAAAGATAGACAAATAGATAGATAGATATATAGACATATAGATAGACTAATAGATAGATAGATAGATACACTTATAAATGTATAGAGAGGTAAATAGATAGATAGATTAATATATAGAAAGATAAATAGATAGATAGATAGATAGATAGAAAGATATATAGTGAGATAGATTGATGGATAGACAGACAGACAGATAGATAAATTTAAAGATATATAGATAGATAGATAGACAAATAGATAGATAGATAGATAATCAAATAAATATATAAATATATATAAAATAAATATAAATAAATAAATAAATAAATAAATATATATATATATATATATATATATATATATATAGACAACAATATAGATATTTAGATAGACAAATAGATAGATAGATAGAAATGTAGATAGATCAAAAAATAGATAGATAGATAAACAGACGGATAGATAGACAGGCATATTGATAGATAGATAGATAAATGGATAAATTGATAGATAGATTGATTATTAGATAGATAGGCAGATATATAGACAACTAGATAGATAGATAGAATAGTAGGTAGATAGACAAATAGATAAATAGATAAAAAGATGGATAAACAAATAGATAGATAAATAGATAGAAAAATATATTGATATATAGATAGATAAACAAATAAATAGACATATAAGTAGACAAATAGATAGATAGATAGATTGATAGATAAATAGATAGATAGATAGAATGTTTTATACATAGAAAGATAGACAAATAGATAGAGAGAGAGATATATATATATATATTGATAGAAAGATAGATAGATAAATAGATAGATAGATAGATAGATGTATTGACATATAGATAGATAAATAGTCAGATAGAGAGATAGATAGATATATGATAAATAGACATTCCATATAGCCATATAGATATAATGATAGATAGATATACATATATATAGATAAATAGATTTATTGATAAATTGATTGATATATCAATCGATCAATAGATAGATAGATAAATAGATAAATAGTTAGACAAATAAATAGACATATTAATAGATAGATCAATAGATAGATTGATAAACAAATAAATAGATAGATAAATAGATCGATAGATAGATATATATATAGAAATATAGACAGATAGATAAATAGATAGATAGATAATTAAATACATAGATATATAGATAGATATATAGAAATATAAATAGATAGATAGATACACTTATAAATAGATAGATAGAAAAATAGATACATAATTTATTAGACAGATTGATAGACGCATTTATAGAAAGATATATAGAGAAATAGATAAATAGATAGTTATATAAATATATAGATTGATAGATAGTAAGATAAATAGACAGACAAAAAGATAATTAGATTAATAGATAAACAAAAAGATAGATAGATAAATAGATAGACAAATATATATGTACTTAGAAAGAAAGATAGATATACAGATAGATATATCGATAGATAGATAGACAAATAGATGGACAGACAGATATATAGATAGATAAATAATTAGATAGATAGACAAATAGATACATAAATTGATATATATAATGATAGATAGATAGATCGATTGGTAAATTCCCAACAAGATAGACATATAGTTAGATAGATGGATCGATACATAGATAGATATATAATAGATTTATTGACAAATAGATAGACAAATCGATACACTTATAGATAGACAAAAAGATAGAAAAATAGATTGAAAGAATGATAGATAGATAGATAGGAAGATAGACACATATAGATAGATATATAAATAGATAGATAGAAAGTTACATAGACAAATATATAGGTAGTTAGATAGATAGATAGACTCATAGATAGATAGAAATATAGAAAAACACATAGATAGATTAATAGATAGATAGATAGTTAGATAGATAGACGGAGAGATAGATTGTCATATTGATAGATAGATGGATAGATAGATAGATAGAGAAATAGATAGATAGATAGACAAATAAATAGAGAAATAGATAGATAGATCTGATAGACAAGTAGATAGATAGATATATTGGCAGATAGATAGATAGATAAAAAGATATATATACATATAGATAGACAAATATATAGAAAAATAGGTAGAATGATTGATATAGAGAACGATAGACACATAGATAGATAAATAATAGATAAATAAATAGATAGATAAATAGCGAGATAGTTATATAGATAGATAGGTAGATAGATATATAGACATATAGATAGAAAGATATATAGATAGATTTATAGACTGATACATAAATAAATAGTTAGATGGATAGATCGAAAGAAATTATACAAATAGATAAATAGATAGGTAGAAAGATAGACACAGATAGAAATATTGATAAACATATAGATATAAAAATATATAAATAGATAAATAGATAAATAAATAGACAAATAAATAGAAAGATATATAGACATATAGCTCGACAAATAGATAGTCAGATATATAGAGAGATGTATAAATAGATAGATAGACAAATAAAAAGATAGATAGATAGATAGACTTAAAGATAGATAAATAGATAGTCATATATATACATATATAGATAGATAGATAAATAGAAATATAGAAAGACATATAGATATACAGAGAGATAGATAGATAAATAGATAAGCTGTTAGATATACATATAGATAGAAAATCAAATAGACAAATAGATAGACATATCGATAGATAGACATATAAAAATACAGATAGACATTTAAATGGATAGACCAATAGAAATGCAAATAGACATACAGATAGATAGATAAATAGATAGATAGATCGACAGACATATAGATAGATAGACAGACAGATTGATTGATAAATAAATAGACATATATATATATATATATATAGACAAATAGATAGATAGATAGATAGACAGATAGATAAATAGATTGATAAAAAGATAGATAGACAGATAGACATACAGATAGACAAATAGAGTTATAGACAGAATGATAGACAAGTAGACATACATATATAAAGATAGATAGATAGACAGATGATACATAGATAGTTAGATTGAGAGACAAACAAAGACAGAAACAAAGACAGATAAACAGACAAGAGACATACAAATAAACAAGCAAATAGAAATGAAAATAGAAAGAGAGATACACAGATAGATAGATAGATAGATGGATATATAGATAGTTAGATTAAAGGATATATAGATAGATAGAAGGATAGATAATAAGATAGATAGATTGACATATAGAATGATAGATGGATGTATGTATATATATATATATATATGAATAAATTGACTAAAAGATAGATAGATAGATAGATGGATGGATGGATGGATAGATAATTAGATTGACAAATCAATAAATAAATAGATAGATTGATAGATAGACATATAGATACATAGATCAAAAAATACACACATAGGTAGATTGATTGATAAATAAATAGAAAGATAAACAAATAGAAAGATAGAAAAATAGATAGAAAAATAGATAGATAGATTGTTTGATATAAAGATAAATATACATATAAAAAGTCAAATCAAAAGATAGATAGATAGCTATATAGATAGAAAAATAGATTGAACTTTTGTTATTTAGATAGACATATCGATAGACATATCTATAACAAATATTTAGACTGATAGATAACTAGATAGAAAGATAGATAAATTGTTATGTAGATAGAAATAAAGATAAATAGATAGAAAGAAAGAAAAATAGATATATAGACATATATAGAAACAAATAGAGAGATACACATAGATTGATAGATAGATATAGAGATAGATAGATAGATACTTAGAAAGATAGATAGACAGATAGATATACAAATAAATAAATAGATAGTTAGATAAACAAATATATAGATAAATAGATAGATAGACAAAATATAGATATTTAGATAGAAAAATAGATAGACAGATAGATAGTTTGATTGAAAGAGAGATAGAAAAATAGAAAGATAGATAGACATACATATAGATAGATAGATAGATCAATAGATAGAAAGACAAATAGTTATATAGATAGATAGACATATAGAAATATATAAAGAAAGAAAGATAAATAGTTAGACAGAAAGATAGACAACTAGATAGATAGATAGATTGACAGATAGATAGTTAGATTGATTGATAGATAGCTAGATAGATAGATTGACAAATAGATAGACAACTAGATTAATATGTAGTTTGATAGATAGATATAGAGAATGATAGAAAGAGAGACATATATATAGATATGTAGACAGATAGATAGATATAAAGATATACATATAAATAGACAGATAGATATATGTTAAAATTGATGTATAGATAGACAAATATATATATAAAGGTAGTTAGATAGATAGATAGATAAGTAGATATTTAGATAGATAAACACATTTATAGAAAGATTAATAAATAGATTTAAAATTGATTTATACATAGATTGATAGACAGTTTGATCGACAGAATGATAGATAGATTGAAAATAAATTAATCAAAAAGATAGATAGATAGATCGATAGATAATTTTGATAGGTAGATAGATAGACAGATTTCTATACAGAGCCATGGATAGATTAATATTTAGATAGATAGAAAGATAAATAGATACATATACAGATAAATAGAGATTTTCATATAGATAGATAGATAGACATTTAGATATATAGATAGATAGATAGATAGATAGACAATTGATAGATAGACAGATAGACAGATAGATAGATAGATAGATAGATAGATACATAGACAAATAGATTGACAGAATGATAGATGAATAAATAGATAGATAAAAAGAAAGTTAGATAGATAGACTAATATATAGATTGAAATATAGATGGATAGATAGATATATAGATAGACATATAGATAGACAACTATATAGATAAATTGCTAGGCAAATAGATAGATAATAGATAAATAGATTGATAGACAAATAATAAGGTATATCGATATAATGATAGTTAGATACATAGATATATAAATAGATAGATATATAAATAGACAGATAGATAGAGTAAGAGATAGATAGATAAATAGACATATAGATATATAGACAGATAAAAAGATAATTAGATAGATAGCTATATGGATTAATAAATAGAATGGTAGATAGATAGATAGAAAGATAGATATATAGTTTGATAGAAAGATAGCTAGATAGAAATATAGACTAATAGATAGACATATCATTAGACATATTTATAGAAAAATATATAAACAGTCATATATATAGATAGATATACATATAAATAGAAAGATAGATAGATAGGCAAATAGATAGATAGATAGACAAATAGATAGATAGATAAATATATATATACACAGACTAATATATTGATACATAGATAGATAGATAGATAGATAAATAGATATACAGATAGATAGATAGATAGACTAAAATATAAATAGTAAGATAAATATATAATTAGACAATTAGATAGACAGACATATATAAATATAGATATAAAGATAATAAAATAAACAAATAGATAGGAAGATATAAAAATAGATAGATTGATTGATTGATAGATAGAAATATAGATAGATTGATAGATTAACAGATAGATAGACATAGTAATAGATAGACAGATATATAGATAGACAGATCAATAGATTGACAGATAAACAGATATATAGACAAATAGATAGAAAAATAGATAGATAGACAGATAACTAAACTAATAAATAGACTGATAGACATGCAAATATAAAGTCATATAAAAAGATAGATAGACATGTTGATAGACAAATATATAGATACATAGATAGATGGAAAGATATAGAATTGATAGCTAGATATATAGATGGATAGATAGACTGATAGATAGTTAGATAGATTAATAGATATATATAAAGACAGATAAATAAATGGATAGAAAGATGGATAGAAAGAAAGATAGATGAATTGATAGATTGATAGGCAGATTGATAAACAAATTGATAGATTGATTGATATACATATAGATATACAGATTTTTATACAGATAGATAGACATATGGTTATACAGATAGATAGAGAGATAGAAAGATAAATCAATAGCCAGAATGACATATAGATAAATGGATAGAAAGATGGATAGATAGAAGGATAGATAGATAGATAGATTGATAGGTAGATAGATAATCAAATTGATAGATAGATTGATAAAAATATAGGTATACAGATTGTTATACAGATAGATAGACATATCAATATATAGATAGATAGATAGACAGACAGAAATATTAATCGCTAGAAAGACATATAGTTATACAAATAGATAGAGAGATAGAAAGATAAATAGATAGATAGATATATAGACATATAGATATACAAATACATAAATAGATAGACATATAGATAGACAAATAGTTAGATAGATTGATAGATATATAGATAGATATTATTATATATATAAATAGATAGGTAGATATATATACCAATAGATAGGTTGATAGATGGATAGATAGATTGATAGATAAATAGATAAATTGATTATTACATAGAAACACAAATAGATAGACAAATAGATATATAGACATATAAAAAGATAGATAGATAGAAATATACATAGATAGATTTATAGATAGATATATAGAAAGATAGATGACATATTGATAGATATATATATAGATAGATAGATAGAAAATAGATAGATGATATATAGAGTGATGGATAGATTATAAGATAAACAACAAGATGTCAGATAGATAGATTGATAGATACATCGATAGTCTGATAGATAGATAATTAGATTGCCATATAGATAGACGAATAGATAGACAAATAGATAAACCGATAGATATATAGTGAGACAAATAGATAGACAAAAAAATAGATAGATTGACTGATAGAAAGAAAGATTGATAGAAAGAATGATTGATAGAAAGATAGAGAGAGAGAGATAGAAAGCTAGATAGAGAGATTATAGATTGATAATTACAAAAATAGATAGATAGATAGGTAGACAGATAAATAAATAGACAAATAGATATATAGATAGATACACAAATAGATTGATAGATATATAAAAAGATTGATAGAGAGATAGATAGACATATAGATGGACAAATAAACATATATAGATATTTAGATACTTATACAGATAGATATACAAATAGATAGAGATATCAATAGATAGATAGTTAGATAGTTAGATATACAAATAGATAGACAGATAGAAAGAATGACACATATATAAACATATAGATAGATAGATATACAGATAGATAGATTGACAGACATATAGATAGATAGATACACAGACAGATAGATAGATAGAAAGATAGATAGATAGACAGATAGATAGATAGATAGATAGATATACAAATAGAAAGATAATTAGATAGCTAGATATATAGATAGATAATTAGAAAGATAGATAGACACATATATAGACAGATTGATAGATAGATTAATAGATAGTTAAAAAAATAGTTAGATAAAGAGATTGATAGGTAGGTAAATAGACAGATATATAGATGGATAGATAGACTAAAAGAGAGTTAAATGTTTGATAGAGTGATACATAGATTGATAGATACACATAAAGATAGATAAATATACAAACAGACAAATCGATAGAGAGATATATATATATATATATAGACATATAGACATATAGAGAAATAGACATAGATAAATAGATAGAAACATAAACAGATCGACATATAGATAAATAGATAGATAGAGATATAGATAGATAAATAAAAATATATAGATAGAAAGATAGATAAATCTAAATAAATAGAGATAGACAAATTGATAGACATATAGTTAGATAGATATACTAATATATAGATAGATATATAGATACACAGATAGAAAGATAGATAGATAGATAAATAGATAGATAGAAAGATAGATTGATTGACAAATATTAAGACATATAGATAGATAGATATATAGACAGATAGATAGAAATATATTTAGATAGTTAGAAAGATATATAGACACATTTATAGAAATAAATATGGATAGTTCTATATATTGATATAAAGAAAGATAGATAGATAGATTTATAGATAGGTAGATAGATGGATTTATAGACTGATAGATAGATTGATAGTGGGACAGATAAATAGATAGATAGACAAATAGAAAAATAGATCAATAGACATTCAAATAGATTGATAGTTAGACAGATTGATAGACTTATAGATAGACAGGTAGATAGATAGATAGATAGCCAAGTTGATAGATAGATTGATTGATAGATTGGTATATAGATTGATATATAGATTGATAGACAAATTAATAGTATCATTGATAGACAAATTGATAATTAGTTAGCTAGAAAAATTGATAGCCAGATAGATAGACAGATAGATAGGTAGATAGATAGATTAATTGATTGACAAAAAAATAAATAGATTTATAGATTGCCAGATTGATTGACAAATAGATAGGTAGATTGATAGATACTTTGATAGTTAATAAGATAGATAGACAAATAGTCAGATAGATATATAAATAGATAGATAGATAGATAGACATATAAATAAATATATAGTTATTTAGAATGATAGATATATATATAGATAGACACATAGATAGAAAGGTAGATAGATAGATAACTGATAATGACATATAGATATTTAGATAAATAGACATTTAGATAGACAGATAAATAGTCAGATAGATAGATAAAAAAGATAAATAGAAAGATATATAGATTGATAGATGAATCAATACACATATAGTGAGACAGATAGATAAATAGATAGCTTGACAAATAGATAGACATAAAGAGAGACAAATAATTAGATAGATTGATAGAGTGATTGATTGATAGAAAGATAGATAGCAGATATATAGATAGATAAATAGATACATCGATAGATTGATAGACAGACATATAGATATATACATAGAAAAACAGATAGATAAACAAATAAGCAAACATATAGATAGACAAATAGACATACAGATAGATAGATAGACATATAGATAGAGAGATAGATATACAAATAGATAGACATATAGATAGACATATAGATAGACATGCAGATTGATAGCTAGATAAATAGATAGATAAATATAAAGATAGATAGATAGATCGAAAGAAAGAAAGATAAATAGATAGACATATAGATAGAAAGATAGATTGAATGATAGAAATATAGATAGATAGTCAAACAAATATAGTGACATATAGAAAGATAAATATAAAAAAACAAAAATACAGATAGATAGATAAATATATAGATAGATACAAAGATATATAGAAAGATAGACAACTAGAGAAATAGATAGATAGTCAGATAGATAGACTGACATATACAAATAAAGATAGATTCATAGATAGATAGATAGATAGACAGATAGACAAATTGACAAATATTAGACTTATAGATAGACAGATAGATTGATAGACAAATAGATAGATCAATAGAAAGATAGATAAACAAATAGACAGACCGATAGACATATAGATAGGTAATTAGATAGAAAGATAGATCGATAGATAGATAGACAAACTAATAGACTTGCATATAGAACGAGAGATAGAAAAATAGATTGAAATATAAATAGATAGATAGATAAAAGACATATATATAGATAGATAGACATACCGATAGACTAATAGTAAGTCACATGGATAAATAGATTGATAGAAAGATACATATATAGGTAGATAAATAGCTAGAAAGATAGATCAATAGAGAGACACATAAATAGATAGATAGATATATAGATAAATAAACAAATAGATATAGAGATAGATAGATAGATCGATAAAAATATAGATAGATAGATAGATAGACAGATAGATTTACATATAGACAAATAGATAGGTAGATAGATAAACAAATAGATAAAAAGAAAGATAAATAAATAGATAGATAGATAAATAGATTTATAGAAAGATAGATTTACAATTACATAGACAACTAGAAAGATAGATAGAGAGATAGATAGACAAATAATTAGAATAAAAAGTTTAAAGTCAAATAATAAGACATATCGAAATAAAAATAGATAGATGGATAGAAAGACAAATAGAGAGACAAATAGAGAGACATATTGATTTATATATATATATAGTCTAATAGATAGATTGATAGATAGATAGAGAGATATACTTATTGAAAGTTTGATTGATAGAGTGATAGATAGAATTTCTGATATATGGATAGATAGATGATTAGATTTATAGATAAATTGATTGATATATAGACAGATAGATATATAGATAGATAGATAGATAGATAGAATAGTATATAGATAGATAGATAAATAAATAGATTGGTAGATACATCAATATAAAAAAGATAGACAGATAGATAGCTAGATAGGTAAATATATAGATAGAAAGATAGATAGATATATAGATAGATGGATAGATAAATAGATAGACAGATAGATAGACAAATAGAAAGATAGACAGATAGATAGAATGATAGATAGATATAAAGATATGCAGATAGACAAACAGATAGAAAGATAGATACACAAATAGATAGACAGGTAGATATATGCATATAATGACATATTGCTAGATAGATTGACAAATAGATAGACATATAGATATATACATACATAGATAAATAGATAGACAGATAGATAGATAGACATTAAGACACAAAGTTTGACAAACAGATAGATAGATATACATTAAGACACAAAGTTTGACAAATAGATAGGCAAATAGATAGATAGACAAATAGACAAATAAATAGATAGATAGATAGATAGACAAATAGTTAGACAGATAATTAGATAGATAGATATATATATAGATAGAATGATATATAGAAAGTTATACCGATAGATAGACACATATATACATAGATCAATAGACTAATAGATAGAGATATACATAGATAAATAAATAAATACACATATAGATAGATAGACATATAAAAAAATAGATAAATAGACAAATAGATAGAAAAATAGAGGCATATAGGCATACATATATATAGATAGATAGACATATTGAAAAAGAGATAGATATATAAACACTTGGAAAGATAGATAATTAGATATATAGAGAAATATGCCGAAAGATACACAGACATATAGGCAGATAGATTGTTTGATATCACTACAAGAAAATATCAATTTAGCTATTGAAATTTACCTAGGGATCAATTCATAAGTAAATTGCGAATGATTATCTAGGGAAAAGCTAGGGATTTTTGATTTTACATTGAAAAAATAATTTGTGACGGATTAGCGACGAAATTAGTCTATTGAAAATTTTCTTCGCAATTTTTTTTCATAAATTTCTACACATTGAAAAGCAGGACATTAACGATGGATTTAGCCACAGATTTTTTTTGGCTAAATAGTTCCGCACAAAATTCGCCACTAATATGTTCGTAAATTCCATGCAAAGAAAAGCTAGAAATTTAGCGATGATTTAGCAATAGATTTTCTATGGCTAATTAGATCCAAACATAAAACATTGCTAATATGTTCATAAATTCCATGCAAATAAAAGCGGAAAATTTAGCAACGGTTTTAGTGATGGATTTTTCCTAGCTAATTAGTTCCGAACATAGTCTATCACTAATATAATCATAAATTTCATCCAAATAAAAGCTCGGAATTTAGTGATGAATTTTGAGACGAATTTTGAGATGTATTTTGAGACGAATTTTCCTTAGTTAATTAGATCGATAGAAAATCCATCGCTAACTAATTATCTGATTTTTTTACTATTTTATATTTTATTATAAGCGATTATTCTTTAAATTTTATTTTCACAAAATATATTAATTTAGCTAGGGATTTTCCATAGCTATTTGGGTTGTGGATAATTTTCATCACTAATTTTTAATGATATTTTAAAAAATAAATGAACCTACAATAAAATTTCTACTAATAAAAATATTAAATAATTCATTGTATGATAAAATATAATATATTTACAAAAATATCATAATTAACGAAAAAAATAGTAAATATTAATATTATTTTAAGTTTAAAAAATAGTTTTATGCCTTAAATAAATTTTTAAAAAAATAATTACTAAAAATTTGGAATTTTTTAATTATACAAAAATTTATAATATTTCATAATAATAAAATGAAAATATATTGATATATTTAATGTTAAATACACAGATATTTATCCATACTGAAATTTATAAGAACTAAATAATTGAGTTAAATTTATACTATTAGATTTTAATATTGCGTCTTTATTAAATTTAATAAATATAAATTTTTCTTAATAATAATCTCACTTTAAATAATTTTTAGATTTTTATAAATTATAAATTATATAAAATAAAATGAAATTTTATGACTTAAAAATTTTTTCATATTATCTTAATAAAAATTAATATGAATTCTTAAAAATTTATAAACTTAAAAAATATATAATTGTATATTTTTAACATAAAGAGTATTTATAATTATTAGGAAAGTGTCTTTTAAACCAATAATCTTTTCATGTGTGCCTTGCTATATTAAGTTTACAAATTTTGTATCCATTTGATTTGTTTTTCTATATGAAGGCTAAATATCTATTTTTTGAAATTATTTATATATTTATTGTTTAATAAATTTGATCTTTATAAATTGAAAGGTGTTTGCCTTTCATTTGTGACTTGCTACATGCACATTAATTTGTTGAAAATATTTTATTAAGTAAAAAAAAATTAAGATGAGTCTTAGGGGGGAATTTTTTTTTTGGCTTGCTGAAACCAAACCATTTTCAGCTTTAAGCTAAAACATATTATATATTTTTAACTCTTTTCACTTAAAATTATTTAAAAAATTGCTTAAACTATTAAGCTATTTTTTTTTGGCTTTTTCTATTCAGAAAAAGAGAAATCGAACAATGCTTTATCGAACAATGCTCGATCTATCATTTTCGATTTCCCCTTCATATATAAAAAACCTCCCTCCCTTTATAGAAATATAATATTTAAAAAACAAACAACTTAATTCTTAATGCTATTAAGTACCATTAAGAATTATGCTCAAAAAAAGTTTTATTAAGGATTAAGTAAAAAAAACAAATGCCCCCTTAATATTTTATATATATTTATTGTATATTAAATGTTTTTATAATTTAAAATTAAAACATTAATGGAATTTTAAAACCTAATAAAACTTAATAAACTTAATAGTTAGATAATGCAACTTATAATAACATATAACTATAAATAATTATATCTATTACAAGTTTCAAATTATTAATTCAACTTATAATAACATATAACTATAAATAATTATATCTTACTATATGTATAACTATAAAAGCTTAATACATAACTATATTTAGATCAAGTAGTAAGCCAACAATGTACATCATGATATATCTTATCAGATAAAATGTATAAAATTTATTTTTTCTACGAAAGAGTTGTCATACTTCTTGAGTATTTGATCTCAATATTAAAAAAAATCTGTGATATTTCAAATAATGTCTAAAACTTGGTTTGTAGATTTTAGTTTAGATATATCAAACTGGTTATCTCGTGTAATTGGATCATTATCATCATATACAATTAGTTTCACATACTAACATCTTGATCAACTTAAAAAATAAAAAAATTTGACATATTTCTATGAAAAAATAGTAAATATTGAGTAAAATTATTAAATCATTTCTTGGGAGACTGCTTGAGGGTATAAATTGTCTTTCATATTCTGTATATTATATATGTGTTCTCTACTTTAAGTAACAATAAATCCTATTGACTATTATATAAGTATTTTTTTATATAAATCATTATAAAGAAATGTATTCTTTATATCTAACTAATACATATTTTATATATGTGATGATAAATAGAAAGTAAAAACCTATTAGTGATCATGTTAATCATATGAAATAATGTGTACCAAGAATCAATATCATAAGGCTATGTAAAATCATTCATTACCAATCTAGTCTTGTCGATCGATCTTTTCGTTGGGTCCCTCTTTATTATATATATTTGTCTATAATGTAATTGGAATGTCCAACTCATCATTCTAAACTGGATCAACTGATATAATAAAAAACTCATTTAAAATAGATTGCAAATGTATCCATTTAGTATATACATCTTTGGATTGAGATCATCAAGTCTTTTAATGCTCATTTTGATTTCTCTCTCTTGGTGAGATTTAAATGACATGTCTAGTGGATCATGATTACTTTAGAAGTTCTTATTTTGTATGTATATATTAGAGGTCATTGTCTTGATGTGATGGAAAGTATCTTTGTCAAAGGATAATAAGTCTTGGATTTGAGATGTATTAGACAGAGCTTTTATTGATTTTTGAAAGAATATTATTGAGATATTAATATCTCATAGATCTTGAGATATTAAGTATCTGTTATTTAAGCATTTTTAAGAAATAAATGATGTTAAGTATGTGTCATTTAAGCATTTTTTTAATTTTAAGGATAATTAGATAATTTATCAAACATCTAGCATTAATATTCTTTTACAAATCATAATTGGTCAGAGAATGAATAAATATCTAATTTTAATATTTTAATAATTTAGTATTTCTAAATATTTTAAGAGTATGAAAGTGATGTCCTTTCATTAATATTCTCTCTCTAGGTAATTTCAGGTAGGTCCATTTCTTCTCTTGATTTAGGGTGATATTCAAACTCAAGACCTCACTGATAAATTATAAATTTTTAGGTTGCGTCTTCAATTAGGTTTTAAGTATGCTTTTTATTGACGATGCAATTTCAAACATTCATATGTTAAAATTTAATCATTTATTTTTGCTTGTTCTTATATATATATATATATATATATATATATATATGTGTATGTATGTATGTATGTATGTATGTATGTATGTATGTGTGTATGAATATGTGTCTATGTGTGTGTGTGTGTTTCCATGTATGTATGCATGTATTGAAATTTTATCCTATAAAATTCAGTTGCAAATTTTTTGTGCCTTGTCTTTTTAGGTTCGACGTAATTTTGAACAAACAAAGATATTTTTGCAGCCTTGATTAAGGTGTTTATTCCTGTTTTTTATGTTTATGTCAGAATATCTAGCTGTTTGATGTTCATGCTCCATAATGGATATTTATACTCTACTTTATGTAAATACTTGTAGAGGGAAGAGAAAAATGCGGTCATATATATATATATATATATATATATATATATATATATATATATATATATATATATATATATCCATTATGTATGTATGTATCCATGTATGTAAATATCCATGTATGTGTGTATGTATGTATGCATTGAACTTTCATCCTGTAAAATCTACTTACAATTTTCTTGTGACTTGTGTTTCCAGGTTCAACACAATTTCAAACAAACAAAAATGATTTTTGCAGCCCTGGTTAAGGTGTTTGTACCTTTTTTTAATGCTTATGATAGAATATCTATTTGTTTGATGTTAATGCTTCATTATGGATATTTACTCTCTACTTTATGAAAATACTTGTAGAGGGAAGAGAAAAAGGAGGTCATATATGTATGTTTGTATGTATGTATACATGTATGTATGTATTTATCCATGTATGTATGTATTGAACTTTCATCATGTAAAATCTAGTGGCAAATTTCTTGTGCCTTGTGTTTTCAGGTTCAATGCAATTTCGAACAAACAAAGATAATTTTTTATATTTATGATAGAATATATAGCTGTTTGATGTTCATGCTCCATAATGGATGTTTATGCTCTACTTTATATAAATACTTGTACATATTTAGCAGTATATATGTAATTGTACATATATAATGATTTATATGTACATATACATATATACTAGTATATATGTACAAGTATTTACAAGTACATGTGTATATGTGCATATATTCCAATATATATATATATATATAATATCATTATATATATACATATACACTGTAGTATATGTACATATTTATATGTACATATAAATACTAAGTATATGCACATATATACACTACAGTAAATGTACATATATACTATAGTGTATATGTGTACACTGGTATATATGTACAAGTATTTACCAGTATATATGTACATACTTGTACATATACACTGTAGTGTATATTTACATACAGGTACATATATATATGTACATATATACTACAGTGTATATGTATACACTAGTATATATGTACATATACACTACAATATATGTACATATTTATATGAACACATAAATACTCAGTAGGTGTACATATATATACACTATAGTATATGTACATATACACTGTAGTGTATATGTACATATTTATTACAGTGTATAAGTATACACTTGTATATATGTACATTTAAACTTCAGTATATATGTACATATATACTATAATATTATATATTTATCAAAATAGAACATTATTTGTTTATTTATTTTGATTTGATTAACTTGTTTAATTTGTGTACAGATATGATACAACAATGTTTTCCATATGAAGCTTTTAGAAGAGAAGGAAATTTTCATTAGACATGACACACCAAAACTCAGACAGCTTTGTCGTAGCAGAAAGATGATGATCAAAGGAGTTGAGGGAGAGAAAGCAATGTCAATGCACGGATAGATTATACTTTATGCACTGTTCGTAGATACATTGGTGAATA
This sequence comes from Sapria himalayana, assembly GCA_029783825.1. Taxonomy (NCBI): domain Eukaryota; kingdom Viridiplantae; phylum Streptophyta; class Magnoliopsida; order Malpighiales; family Rafflesiaceae; genus Sapria; species Sapria himalayana. Next base: position 186,383 of record JAREIK010003404.1, on the reverse strand, counting down.
AGAAGTAATAAAATTTTCTTATGTTTTTTTTAATTATGTAAAATATTGTATCAGAATAATTTATTAAATGATTTTATTTTTTATTAATTATAGATTATAATTTATAGCTTCTATTTTTATTAAATTTAATATAAAAATATTAAATTATTTAATTACATTTTTTGAAAAAAAATTAAAATTCTGAAAATAGTTTTTGAATGAAAATAACTAGGGATTTTTCCATTGCTAATTTGGTTAGAAAATTTTCCATTGCTAATTAGATAGGGAAATCATTATTTTAGTTAGGGAATTTTTCGTCGCTAAAATTTTTTAGCTACAGACCATTTCCCTCATTAATTTTTAGCGACGAGCACTTTAGATTGGTAAAGGTTCCGTCGTTATATCTGTTTAGCGATAGAAACACCCATTTAACTTACTAATTTAGCCAGGGTAACTATTATTTTAGCCAGGGATATTTTCTCTTGCTATAATTTTTTAGCTAGGGACTCTTTTCCTCGCTAATTTTTAGCAACAAGTACTTTAGATTGGGAAAGTATTCATCGTTAATCCATCGTTATATCCCGTTTAGTGATGAAAAACAACAATTTAGCTAGGGAATTGTCCCTAGCAATTTGGGATTTTTTTTGTAGTGTAAATCGATATACAAAGAGATATAAAGATAAAAAGATGGATAGATAGACCAATAAATAGATAGATAAAAAGATAAATAGATAGACTGACAGATATACATATAGAAAGATAGCTAGATAGATTAATAGATGGATAGACATACAGATAGATAGATATAAAGATAAATAAAAAGATAGATAGATAGATAGATAGAAAAAAAGATAGACAAATAGATAGATATATAAATAGACAGATAAATATATCGATAGATAAACAGATAGACAGACAAAAAAATAGATAGATAGAAAGATAGATAGTTATTTAGTTAGTTAGATATATATATACAGACATATATAGAGATAGATAGATAGACAGATAGATGACAATTAGATTGATAAATAAACAAACAGATAACCAAATAAATAAAAAACATTTAGACAAAAAGATAGATAGATTGATAGACAGACATATAGATAGACATAGAGATACAAATACATATAGATAGATAGATAGACCGACAAATTAAAAGATAGATAGATATATAGAGAGATAGCTAGATAGACAAGCATATTGACAAATAGATTATTAGATAGATAGATAGATAGAAAGATAGATAGACAGACAAATTGGAAGATTGATTGATGTATAGATAGAAAGATAGATAGAAAGATATTTATAATTACAAATAGAAAGATGGATTGATAGACAAATATATAGACAGATAGATAGATGGATAAATAGACAATTAATTGACTAATAGATAAATAGATAGACAAATAGAAAGTTATATAGATAAATAGATAGATAGATAGATAGATAGAAAGGTATACAAATAGATAGATGGATTAATAGACTATTAGATAGTCAGATATAAAGGTATACAGATAGTCGGATAGATAGATGAATAAATTGTTAGAAAAATTCATGTAAAAGATAGATAGTTAGATAGATACATAGATAGATAGATAGATAGAATGAGAAAGAGATTAATAGAAAGATAAATAGATAGATAAATAGATAGAAAGATGTAGATCAAAAAATAATTAGATATACACACACACACACACACACACACACACACACACACACACATAGATAGATAGATAAACAAATAGATAGACTATCATATAGATTTATAGTTAGGCTGACTGATAGATAGACAGAATAAAGGCTTATAGATAAAAAAATAGATAGACTGACATACAAGATAGATAGATAGTAGACAAACAGATTGATATACATATAGATAGTCAGATAGATAGAAAGTTAGACAGACAGATTAACATATAGATATACACACAGATAGACAGATAAATATACAAATTGTTAGATAGATATATAGATACATAGATAGATAGATAGATAGATAGATAGTCAAATAGATAGATAGATAGATATACATATAGATAGGCAGATATACAAACACAAATATAGATTGATAGATAAATAAATAGATAGATAGATTGAATATCAGTTAGATAGATAGAAAGATAGACTAAAAGATAGATAAATATAAACATAAATATAAATGAAAGATAGGCAGACAGATATATAGTTAGATAGATATATAGAAAAATAGAAAGTTATAAAGATAGAGAGAAAGATAGACTAATAGATAGACAAAATAAAAAATAGACATAGAGATAGATAGATAGATAGATAAATATATAGATAAACAAACAAACAGACAGATACACAAACAAAAAGATATACAGATTGATACATAGATACACAAACTGATAGATAGATAGATAAATAGATAGAAAGATAGACTGATAGATAGATAAATAGATAGAGAGAATATTGATAGAGAGATAGCTTGACTAATAGAGAAAGAGAAAGACAGACAGATACACATAAAGATAGATTGATTAATAAACTGATAGATATATAGATAGATAGATAGACATATAGATAAAAAAAGAAGATAGATAGATATATAAATAAAAAGATAGACAGATAGATAGACAAATAGAAAGGCAGAAAGATAAACAAATAGATATATAGATACATAGATAGATATATAGATAGATAGATAGACATACTAATATATACATTAATAGAAAAATAGATAGATAGATATAAATAAAAAGATAGATTGACACACAAATAGACTTATAGTTAGACATATTTACATATAGATATATAGATAAACAGATAAAAAGATAGATAGATAAATAGATAGATTGACAGACAAATAGATAGATTGATAGATATATAGACAGAAAATAGATAGATAGATAGACAGACAAACATAGTAGACAGGTAGATAGATAGATATACAATTAGACATACATATAGACAGATAGACAGATAGATTGATAGACACACAAGAAAGATTAATAGATTGATAGACAAATAGACAGATATATTGATATACAATTAGACATACATATTGACAGATAGACTAATAAACAAATAGATAGATAGATAGATAGATAAACAGACAGATAGATATATAGATAGATAGATCAATTTATAGAGAGATAAATCGATTTTGAGATACATAGATAGATAGAATAAAATACTGATAGACAGAGAGATAGATAGATAGATAAATAGGTAGGTAGATTGATTGATTGATATATAGATAGATAGACAATAGATAGATATAAAGACAAATAGATAGATTGACAAATATATAGATAGATAGATAGACATATAGAAAAATAACTAATAGAAAGTTAGACTGATAAATAGATAGATAGAAAGATAGATAGATAGACACATAGACAAATAGAGATATAAACATATAGACAAATACAATGATAGGAAGATAAACATATAGACAGATAGACTAAAGACAAATAAATAGATAGATAGATTAACAAATAGATAGATAGATGGGCAAATAGTTAGTTAGATAGGTAGATAAATAGATAGATAGAAATATAAATAGATAGACATATAAATAGATAGACATATAAATAGATAGATTTATAGACAAATAGACATATAGAAAGATAGAGAGATAAATAGTTAAACATATAGACAAATAGACATAAGACAAATGGATATATAGATTTATTGCTATTTATATATATTGACTGCAAGAAATATAAATAGTTAGACAGATATAAAATATATAGATAGACAGAAACACTGATAGATAGATAGATAGCTAATTAACAAATAGAAAGATCAACAGATAGATAGATAGTCAGATAAATAAATATAAATATAGATAGATAGAAAAATAAAAAAAATAGAGAAATTGATAGATTCATAAATAGACAGACAGACAGATAAATAGATAGATCATTAGATAGATAGATAGATAGATATATAGATATATATATAGTTAGATAAATAAACAAATAGATAGACAGTTAGATAGATAGATAGATATAAATATAGAGAGATAGTTATATAGATAAAAAATATTTAGATAAATAGATTGATTGATTGATAGATAGATAGTTAGATTGATAGACAAATATATAAATAGACATATAGACACTTATACACAAACAAATAAATTGATATATCTTACAAAGATAGAAAGAAAAACTTAAGAATACACAGACAAATAGATAGAAGACATATAGATAGATAGATAGATAGAGAGTTAGACTAATATATCGATAGATAGATAGATATATCTATAAATATAAAGATAAACAGATGATAGATAGATAGAGTGATTGATAGGTAGACATATAAATAGTTAGATAGATAGCTAGATATACATATAGATAGATAAATTGATAGAAAGCTAGCTATATATATTGATAGATAAACACACACATATATATAGACAAATATATAGATAGACATATAGAATGATAGATGATATAAAAAAAGTTAAATATATAGATAGATTAATAGACTGATAGATAAATAGATAGAAAAATAGATACATAGACAAATTGACAAATAGATAGATAGTTAAGCAGATAGACAGATAGACAGACAGACAGATAGACAGACAGACAGATAGATAGATAGATAGACATATAGATAGATAGACATATATATATCGATAGAGAAATAGATAGACATATAGATATATAGATATATAGATAGATAGATGAATAAACAGATAGACAGATATACCAATAGAAAAATAGAGATATATATATATATATATATATATATATATATATATATAGTTTGACTAATATATAGATAATAGATAAACAAATAGGTAGAATATAGATATCCAAATAGACAAATAGATTTATAAAAAGATATACAAATAGTTTGATAGACATATAGATAGATAGATAGATATATTGTTTGATTATTTGAAAGATAGATAAATAGATAGACAATTATATAGATAGATAGATATATAAATAGATATACATTAAGATACATAGACACATATACACATAAAAAAATTGAGACATAGACATTGAGACAGATGGATATATAGATAGATAGATAAACAATTAGATATATAGATAGATAAATAAATAAACATATTGACAAAAGACAGATAGATTAATAGATAGATAGATAGATATGAAAATAGAGAGATAGATGGATATATATATATCATAAAATAGATGGATAGATAGGAAAATAGTGAGATAGCCAAATATACATATAGTCTGATAGACACAATGATAGATATATGGAAAGAAAGACTAATAGACAGATAGACTAAAAGATATATCGATATACAAAAAGATAGAAAGATTATTAAATAGATAGATAGATAAAAAAATAGATAGATATACAAATAGATAATTAGACTGATATATAGACATGTAGACAGATTGTAAGATATACAAATACATAGATAGATAGATAGGTAGGTAGGTAGGTAGATAGGTAGATAAGTAAATAAAAACATATGTAGATAGATAAATATATGGATAGACATATAAATAAATAGACAGACATATAAAAAGATAGTTAGATTGATAGACATATAGATAGATAGATAGATAAATAGACAAATACATTGATAAGTAGATAGGCAGATAGAGTGATAAATAAATAGACATATAGATAGATTAACAAATAGTTAGCTAGACAGATAAATTGATATATATATATATATATATATATATATATATATGATAGATAGATAAATAATAGATAGACAAATAAAGAGATAGATAGATTAACAACTATGTAGATATATAGATATACTAATTGACTCATCGATAAAAATATAATTTGAAAGTTAGATAAATAGATATATAGATTGATAGAAAGATAGAAATATAGGTAGATAGATAGAAATATTGAAAAAATGAAAAATAGAAAGATAGACAAATTGATTGATGGATTGATGGATAGATAGATAGTTAGACACATAGACATATAAATAGATAGCAAAATAGAAAGATTGACAGATAGATAGATAGATAGAGTGATAAACACATAAACAAATAGAGAAATAGATTGATAGATAGATAGATAAATAGATAGACTAATAGACACAAAGATGAATAGACATATAGACAGATAAATAAATAGACTAGAAGACTGATACACAGATAGATAGACACATAAATAGATAGATAGATAGGCAGATAGACAAATAAACATATATACATATATACAATTTGACAAATAAATAGATCAAGAGATAGATAGATAATTACAGAGATAGATAGATAGACAGATAGACAGATAGACAGATAGACAGATAGATATATATAGATATATAGATAGATAGATATACAAATAGATAGATAGATAGAGAGAGAGATATATATATATATATATATATCTCGATAGATAGACAGATTGACTGATACATTGATAAACAGAAAGATAGTTTGATAGTTAGAAAATTAGATAGATAGATAGATAGATAGAAATATAAATAGTTAGCCTGTAACTTAGATTGATTGATACACATATAGATATTTAGATAAAAGACAGATATATGGATATACAGATAGGTATTTAGAAAAATAATCAAATAGATAGATGCACATGTAGATAGATAGACAAATAGATGATAGATAAATAATAGAAATATACATAGATAGTTAGCTATTAATATAGATAGACAGAAATAAATATAGTCATACAAACTGATAGATTGATAAACTGATAGACTGATAGATAGATAGACATATACACATATAGACATATAGATAGATAGACTAATAGACTCATAGATAGATAGAAAGATTATCTAATAGAGTGATAGATAGAAAGAAAGTTACTTAATTAGATAGAAAGATTGTTAGACAATTACACAAATAGATTGATTGACATACAATGATTTATTGAAAAATATAGAAAGACAAATAGATGGATATATAGATAGTCATGTAGAGAGATATATAAATAGATAAATAGAAATATATATAGATAGAGAGATTGAAAGAATCAGAGATAGATAGACATATAGTTAGATAGACCATTAGATAGATAGCCAAATTGATAGATTGATACTTAGAGTGATAGACTAATAGAAAATGAAAGAGAAAGATATATAGATTGATAGATTGATAGACAAATAGTAGATAGACATATAGGTAGATCAATAAATTTATAGATTGATATATATATATATATACACAGATAGATATATAGATAAATAGATAGACAGATAGACAAATGATAGATAGATAGAGAAATATATAGATAGATAGACAAATAGATAGATAAATAGATAGATAGATATACAAACAGACATACATATAGATAGATAAATAGATAGATAAAAGAGAGATAGATAAATAATGAGATATACAGAAAAAAATAGAGGCTTAGACACATAATAAGATAGATATATAAACATATTGATAGATAGCTAAAATGATAGATAGATAGATATACAAATAAATAGAAATACAGATAGATTCATATATATATATATATATATATATATATAATGATAGATTGGAAGCCAGATAGAAAGATACATAAATATAAAGATATATAGATAGAAAAATAAATAATTAGTTAGATAGAAAGATGGACAGACAGATATATAGATAGATATTGACATATATATATATATAGAAAGATAGGCCATATTGATTGATTGATTTATGCATAGATAGACATATAGACAAGTTTACAAATAGAAAGATAGAGAGACAGACAGAAAAAAAAATACATATAATAATAAAAATATAGATAGACATATTAATAGATACACATATAGTTAGAAATATAGATTGATAGATAGAAATATAGATGGATATAAATATAGATAGGTAGAAAGATAGATATATACATAGATAAATAGATAGATAGACAGACATATAGTTAGATAAAAAGATAGATAGATAGATAGATAGATATACACAAAGACACATAGTAGATAGACAATTAGACAAATAGATAGATTAAAAATAGATAGATAGACAGACAGTTAAATAGATAGATAGACATATAAATAGATAGAGAGATAGACAGATACATAGATAGATAGATAAATAGATAGATAGACACATAGATAGATATGTATATAGGCAGATAGAATAATAGAAATATAGCCATATAGATAGTTAGCCAAATAGCTAGATAGATGGATAGGCAGATAGATAGATAGATTGATAGTTAAATAAATATACAGATAGACATAGACTTATAGACATATATATAAATAGGCACATAGACATATTTACAAATAGATAGTTAGACAGATAGAGAGATAGACAGATATATAGATATAGAAATCGATAGATATACATATATAAAGATAGATAGAAATATAGATACACTGATAGAGATAAACAAATAGATAGATTGATAGATATATAGTTAAATAGTTATACTATTATAAGTTAACAGATAAATAGATAGACATATATAGATAGATAGATAGATATATTGGCAGATTAATAGATATATAGATATATAGATATATAGATTGATTAAAATATAGATAGAAAGTTAGAAAGTTAGACACATTAAAATAGATAGATATATAGATAGAATGACAAATAGATAATTAAATAAATAGATAGATTGACAAATAAATATATTGATAGATAGACAAATACATACATAGATATACATAGATACATAGAAACATTCAAAGAATGATATATAGACATATTGATAGAAAGATAGATTGACAGATATATAGATAAACAAAAATACAGATAGATAGATATAAAGATAAATCAATAGATATATAGAGAGATAGATAGAGAGATAGACAGATATATTGATAGATAGAGAGATAGATAGATAGATAGACAGACAGATAGATATATAGATACATAGACAAATTGATAGAGAGATAGATATATAGATAGATAAATAGATAGATAGATTGATATATATATATATAGATAGATGGATGGATAGATAGAGAGATATACATATATATAGATTGATACATAGACACGTGAAAAGAGAAATAGATAGACATATAAATAGAAAGAATGATAGCCAAATTGATAGATTGATAGACAGATAGATAAATAAAAATAGATAGATAGATATAAAGATAGATAGATAAACAGATATATAGATACAATGATATATAGATTTCCATATAAACACATAGTTACATAAGTAAATAGATTGATATATTAATAGGAAAATAAACATATAGACATATAAATATATATACAAATAGACATATAAACAAATGGACAAACAGATAGATAGATAGATATATAAATAGATAGATATAAAGATAATTAGATATATAGATATATAAATATAGAGATAGACTAATAGACAAAAAGATAGATAGATGAATAGATAGATAGATAGACAAATAGGTAGATAAATAGTTAGATTTCCAAATAGAAAAAATGATTGATACAAAAATAGATAGATATATAGATATATAGATAGATAGATAGATAAACAAATATACATATAAATTATAAGATAGATAGAAAGATATATAGAGATTTAGATATATAGATAAATAAATAGACAGATAGATATATATTCAAATAGAAAAATAAATGTATAAAATGATAATAGAATTAGGTAGATAGACTGATAGATAGATATATAAATAGATAGATAGAAAAATAAATAGATGAATAGATATATAGATAAATATATGGAGAGATCATCATTTAGATATATAGAGAGATAGATATTTAGACATAGATAAATATACACTTAAACATATATAAACATAAACACAAAATCACATAGATGGACATATAGTCAGATAGATAGATAGACAAATAGATATACAGATTGATAGACAATTAGACAAATAGACAAATAAATAAATAGACAGACAGATAGATAGATAGACATATAGTTAGATAGATAGATGGAAAGAAAGGCAAATTTAAAGATAGACTAAAAGATATATTGATAGATAAATAGATAACTAGATATATAAATACATAGATTGATAGATAGAAACTTATATAGATTGATAAATAGATTGATTGATTGGCATATATATAGATATTCAAATAGATATATATTCTGATATTTAGAAAAATATGCAAATATTTAGATAGAAAAATAGACATATTGACACACAGGTAGATAGGAAAATTAGTCAATATACTCATATATAGAAAGAAATATAGATAGATAGACATATATATAGATAGATAGACATAAAAACAAATAGATAGATTGACACATAGATAGATAGATATATAGATACATATATAGACAAATAGATAAATTGATAGATAAATAAATAGATAGGCATATAGATAGACAAATAGATAGAAAAACAAATAGATAGATAGAAAAATATTCAAAAAGATAGATACACAAATATACAAATAAACAAATAGATAAAAAATAGATAGTCAAATAGATAGATAAACTGATATATTGATAGCTAGATAGACAAATAGATAGATAGATAGATAGACAAATAAACATATAAATAGATTAATAGATAGATAGATAAATAGATAGACTGAATGATTGATAGATAGAAAGACAATTAGATAGTTAGACTAATAGAAAGATAGATAGATAAATAGAAATATAGAAAGATAGAAAGATAGACAGATTGATTGATTGATAAAAAGCAATTTATACAAATAATCAAATTGATAGATAGATAGATAGATGGATAGATAAATAGATAAATAAATAGATAGAAAGATAAATATATATAGAGATAGACATATAGATAGATAGATTGATAGATAAATAGATAGGTATGCAAATAGACAGAAAGACACATATATAGATATATAGATAAATTGATAGATATATAGACAAATAAATAGATATGAAAAATAGTCAAATAAATAGATAGATAGATAGACAAATATATAAATAGAATGGTAAATAGATAAACATATAGATAAATAAATAGAAAAATAGAAATTTAATTAGATAGATAGTTATATAATTATATAGGTAGACAAATAGACAGAGAGATAGATAGATAGATAGATAGATAGACTGATAGATAGATTTATAAATTAATAGATAGACTGATAGATAGATTTATAAATTAATAGATAGATATATAGATATATAGATAGAATGATAGATAAACGGATAAATTGATAGATAGAGAGATATATAGTTTGAGAGATAGACATATAAAAATAAAGAAAGATAGATAGATAGTCAGACAAATAGTTAGATAGATAGATAGGTTGACAGATTGATAGATTGATAAATAGGTAGATAGATAAATAGAGAGATAGATAGACAGCTATACATATTGGTAAAAATATAGATAACTAGATAGATTAATAGACAACTAGATAGTTCAACAAATAGTCGGATAGACTTATATACTAATAAACTAATTGATAGAAATATAGTTAGATAATAAGATAGATATAAAAAAAGATAGACATTTCGACTAATAGCCAGATTGATAAATTAACAAATAGTTATATAGATAGATAGATAGATAGAAAAATAGATAGATAGATAGATTGATAGACAAAAAGGCAGATAGATAGTTCAATAGATAAATAGTTATACAAATAGACAAATAAAAAGTTAAATAGGTAGATTGTTACATAGATTGATATGATATATAGACATTTAAATAAATAAACAAATAAAAAGATGGATATATAGATAGATAGACAAATATACATATAAATAAATAAAATATAGATAGTTATAAAGATAGATAGAAAAATAGATGGATAGATAAATATAAATATAGATCGATAGTAAATAGATAAACTAATACACTAATAGATAGCAAGATAGATAGATAGATAAACAGATAGATAGATAGATAGATAGATAGGCAGATAGAAACATTTACAAATATATAGATCGATAAAAAGCTTGATAGAAAGATAGATAGATAGATATATCGATAGAAAAATAGACACAAAGGCACAAAGACATAAAGATAGATAGATAGATTAATAAATATATAAGTAGCCAGAAAGATAGACAAATAGATAAAAAGGTAGATGTTAAATAGACACATAGACAGATGGAAAAATAGATAGATAGATAGATAGACAGATAGACAGACAGACAGATAGATAGATAGATATAAAGATATAAAGATATAGAGATAGATAAATTGACAAATACATAGATAGACAGATATACATATAGAGATATTAATATATAGATAGAAAGATAGAGATATAGAATGATAGACTAATAGAATATATGAAAGATAGATAGATAACTAGATAGAAAGATAGCCATATTGACATAAAGATATATATGCAGATATAAAGATTTATAGATAGATAGATTGAGAAATAGTTCGATAAATATGTATACTCTTATATATATATCGATTGATAGATAGATAAACATACATGCATATAGATAGATAGCTAGATAGATATATAGACAAATAGATACATTATAAACATTGTATATAGATGAATAGATATGTAGATAAATAGTCTAATAATGAGATATAGACATAGATAGATAGATAGATAGATATATAGATAGATACTTTACTGATAGAAAGAGAAAGATTGAGATATATATATGCAAATAGACTAGAAGATAGATTTATAGATAGATAGAAAGAGAGATAGGAAGATAGACATATAGAAAGATAGATATATACATAGATAGACCTGTTGAATGATAAACAGATAGACAAATACACTGATAGACCAATAGAAAGATAGAAATAAATAAATAATGATAGATTGATAGATACACAGATTATATCTATCATTTGTTGTGCCTATCTATCTGTCTGTTTGTCTGTCTATCTCTCTATCTTTCTATATATCTATCTATCTTTCTGTCTACCTATTTGTCTATCTATCTATCTATCTATCTATATTTATATCTTTTTATCAATGTGTAATTCTATTTGTATAGCTATCTATCAATCTGTCTATCTATCCATATATTTATATGGCTTGATATCAGTCTAACTCTTTTTCTATCTATCTATATATCTATCTATCTATCTATCTATTTGTTTGTCTGTATGTCTATCTATATGTCTATCTAACTATCTATCTATATATCTATTTGTCTATCTATCTATATATTAATCTATTTGTATATCTATCTATCTATCTATGTTATATCTATTTCACTAACTATATATATATATATATATATATATATATATATATCTATGTATTCGTCTATCTAAATATCTATCTCACTTTTTATCTATCTATTTATCTAAATATATATCTATAATTTTGTCTATCTATTTGTCTATATATAAATCGATCTATCTATCTATTAGTCTATCTTTGTGCCTTTCTATCAATCTATTTATCTATTAATATTATGTTCGATCTATCTGTCCATCAATTTATTTATCTATATGAATATCTATTTGTCTATCTATCTGCTTAACTGATTATCTGTCTGCCTAAATGACTGACTGACTAACTATCTATTTGATTATATTGTGTCTATTTGTCTATATATCTATTTATCTATCTATATGTCTATCTATTTTAATATCTTTCTATCTATTTGTTTATCTATTTACAATCTATATGTCTATCTATCTATTTATCTTTCTATTTATAAATCTCACTATCTATTTATCAGTCAATCTATCTTTATATCTACATATCTATATATCTATCTATCTGTCTGTTTATCAATCTATCTAACTATATGTCTGTGTGTTTATCTGTCTATGAATCTATCTATCAATCATTCTATAAATGAAAATCAAATTATCTTTCAATATATCTATCTATCTATCATTTGTTTATTTATATGTCTATCATTCTACTAACGATATGTCTATATATCTGACTACCTATTAGTCTATCTATCTTTGTTTTTGCCTAATATTTTTCTATCTATCAGTCTATCTATATGTCTATATATTTTTGTATCAATATGTATATCAATCTATCTATCTATATGTCATTCTATGTCATTATCTATATATCAATATGTCTATCTATCTATTTATCTATCTATCTATTTCTCAATATACATAATTATGTATCTCTCTTTCTATCCATCTATCTAACTATCTAAATATCTATCTATCTATTTACCTATATATATATATATTTATATATCTATCTATCTATTTTTTTATTTGTCTATTCATATGTTTATCTATCTATCTTTCTGTCTATTTTCCTATCTATATGTCAAGCTATCTATTAGTCTATCTGTATATCTATCTATTTATCTATCTATTGATCTTTCTATATATTTCTTTATCTATTTATCTATTGAACTTTCTATAAATTTATCTATCTATATATCTGTCTATCTATCTTACAATCTATTTGTCAATCTATTTATCTATCAATCAATCAATCTATCTATCTATCTATTTATTTGTCTATAAAAATTTCAATTATCTATCAATCTATCTATCTATCTATGTCTCATTATCTATCTATCGATCTATCTGTCTGTCTAACTAACTATCTATTTGTCTATCTATCTGTCTATCTATCTGTCTATCTACATATCTATTTAGCTATCTATATATCTATCTATCTATCATTCTTTTTATCTATTTGTCTATCTATCTATTAATCTATCTATCTAATTTTTCATCTATATATCTATATATCTATAAGTCTATCTATCAATCAATCAATTAATCATCTATCTTTCTATCTATCAATATAAATTTAAATTTTATTATCAATATGTGTATCAATCTATACCAATCTATCTATCAATATAATTATCAATATTTATCAATATGTCTATCAATCTTACTATATGTCGATCGATCTATCTATCTATATGTCTATCTATTAGTCTATCTATCTATTTTCTATCCATCTATCTATCTATCCACCTTTTTAGCATTTAATTTATCTCTCAATCAATCAATATATATATTTATCAATCTATCTATATATGCATCTATCAATATGTGTAATTATCATCTATCTATCAATCTATTTAAATATCTACGAATCTCTATCTATCATTCTAACTATTTGTCTATCTATTTGTTTATCAATCATTCTATCAATATTTCTTTTAATCAATCTACCAATATGTCTATCAATCTTTCTATCTATTTGTTAATCAAAGTGATTATCTATCCGTATATCTATCTATTTATCTATATAAATATTAATATGTCTATATGTCTATCAATCTTTCTATCAATCTTTCTATCAATCTACCTATTAATCTATTTATCAATCTATCTATCATTCTATATATCTATCTATATATCAATTTGTCAAACAAACAATCTATCTATCTATGTGTAAATTTATCTATCATTTTATCTTTATATTTGGTTATCTATCTATGTGTCTATCTATCTGTGTATCTAATTATCTATTGGTTTTTTGATCTATCTGTCTATATGTCTATCTATCTGTC
>JAREIK010003404.1:86029-166623 GCA_029783825.1 Sapria himalayana | reverse complement strand
CTATCTATTTGTCTACTTTTTTCTAAATAATCTATCTATCTTTCTAACAACTAACTATCTATCTATCTTTCTTTCTATCTATCTATCTATCTATTTTTCTTTTATATCTATTTGTTTATCTATCTACATATCTACCCGCCTATCTGTCAATCTATTTATATGTCTATCTATCTATATGTCTATCTGTCAATCTATATTTCAATTCATCTATCATTTTGATTATCTATATATCTATCTATATGTATGTCTGCCTGTCTATCTGTCTTTTTTATATATCTATCCATCTTTCTTTTAGTTTATCAATCTTTTTATCTATTTGTCTATCTGTCTGTCTATCTATATGTCTATTTGTATGTCTATCTATCTATCTGCCTATCTATCTATTTATCTATCTATCTATCTATCCATCTATGTATCTATGTGTTTGTGTGTCTATCTATTTGTATATCTATCTATCTAGCTATCTATCTATCTATCTATCTATCAATCTATGTATCAATCTGTCTATCAATCTAAATATCAGTCTATCTATTAATTTGTCTATCAATATATTTATAAATCTATCTATAAATTTGTCAACCTATCTATCTATCTATCTATTGATGTGTGTGTGTGTGTGTGTAATAGTCTAACTATCTATCTAATTATCTGTTTATCTATTTTATCTATCAATCTATTAATCTATATATCTATCTTTCCTACTTACTATCTATCTTTATATATATTTTTCTATCTATCTATCTATCTCTATAACTATTCCTCTATCAATTTGTTTATCAAAATATCTATATATCTTTCTATCTATCTAACTATCTATCTAATTATCTATTTATTTGTCTATCTATCTATCTATCTATCTATTTGTCTATTTATCTATCTATATCTTTATCTATATATCTTATTATTAAGCTATCTTTCTATCTATCTAAAAAATCTATCTATCAATATATCTCTTAATCTATTTATCAATCTCACTACAAAAAAAAAGAACAAATAGCTAGGGAAATTTTCCTAGCTATTTGGGCGTATTCCATCTCTAAAATAGAATAACGACAGATTATCATTGTAAATAATCTCAAACTAAAATGCTCGTCACAATATATAAAGGAGAAAAAAAAGTTTCTAGCAAATCTTTCGACGAAAAAAATTCCCTAGCTAATTAAATTCTTCCCTTCCTAATTATATTATTTCCTTCCTAATTTTGATCATAATTAAGAGTAGTAATTAATATTTTTCAACTTAATATATACTCAAAAATTCCAAGCTAAATTAGTGAGGGAAAAATCCCTAGCTACTTTATTTCCAAAATTATTTTCATAATTTATTTTTACAAAAAAATTGATTACATTTTTTAAAAATTTTATTTTAAATTTAATAAAAACATATACTATAAACCATTTTTTATTATTTAAAAAAACCAAAACTACTTTAGAAATAATTATGATATAAAAGTTACATTGTTAAATAAAACATAACATAGATATAAAATCTTTTAAAACTAAATAATCATCTTCATCATTATATGGTACATTTGTGCTAGGCTCTCCTACGTGAGTACTCTAATGGAACTTGATGTGCTATCAGTCTCGTAAGAATGTTAATAGTGACTCCTTATAGGTCTTCTGCTCTTTCATTACTTTATTAGTTTCTTTCATCTCATCATTCACTTTATTTATTTTCTACATTTCTTCCTTCAAAAAAGTTATCTAAAGATTCATAGAACCCTCAACTCGTTGAGAAGCAGCTATCATACGTTCCTCCATGAGCTCCTATGATAAAATAGAAAATACAAAAATTGTGCTAGATTAAATAAATTAAATATATTATTTTTCATTACACACTTAACTTTAAACATTTACTATAGTAGTCTAATAGTGATGGAACCACCAAAGTAGTGGTAACTTTCATAACAACTATATAGTTATTACTCGCTTGATTCTACATGGAAAATCACTTTCTTTAATACATATAAAAAAAGAACCCAATGAACACAACCCACATGTTGCACACACTACACCATGGCTGCATCAAACTTACACATGGTTCACACCAGTACATCAACCACACATCCACGTTCACTACACCACGCACACACTGTGGAGTTCCACACAGTTATGCACCACAGATGTGCATCAATGGCACCACATCTCATGGCATCACTGCCATCTAGACTATGCATCCACTAACACTAAGCCACATGCCAGCACATGTGCATAACACATCATCATTAGCATTGGCACTTTGTGTGCCATGCCGCATGGGCCATCTAGGTAGTTCTGAAATGATGTGGCAGACAATCATTTTATCAAAAGGATAAAAAGCAATTAATCAAATAGTTGGAACATTCTTACCCATTGTTTTTGTTTACTTCCTCCATATACATAGTGTCTATGTTCGTTGCCTTTTATTCAAGAAGGATGACAGTAGTATCAAAGGTTCTGATTGTGATGGAGTTGAATCAACCTTTTTGTCTCCGATGATGGTTCAATATTCCATGATTATATAATGACCATGGAAGTCAGATAAATTATCAAAAAGTAAATCTTTAATAAAAAACAATTAATGGGGACAAAAATAATTCTTAAAAAAATAAGTATTTATTTTATGAACATTCTATAATAGTTTACACATCAAATTTGCAATGAGATAAAAATAATCAACATTTTATAATTATTATTCCTTTTAAGCTATGAAATAAAAAAAAATAGGGTGCCATCCTCACTACTAACTACTACTTTAGAAAAATATGCTTATACTAGTTAAATGAAATCACATATATTTGGCTTACCATCAAAAAATGTAGCATCACTTTGAATAAGAAGAGGGGGCACGACACATCTAATATAGGGATCAGCAATTTGATAATGAGATATTATCAGCTAACCACCTATTAATAAAGGGTGAACAAGAACAAAGGAGCCACACAAAAAATAAAAACAAAACAACGGATAGAGTAATTCAAATTATGTAGTTTACATTTAAAATAGCAAGCAACATATACAAGTTATATGAGGAATGAGGGAATAGAAAAACAAGCCTGTATGTTGCAACACTAATGGTGAATGAAGTATGAGCAATCAAATTCAAATAAAATGAGTTCTTTACTAGAATAATATTATCTTTTTTTGTTTTATTTTTCTCTACACTCTTTTTTCTTTCATTCTCTCTTTCCAATGCACACAAAGCCCTAATGGGTTCCTATGAGTTATGGCATCAAGCTTACATGATGTCACAACATGAATAAAGGTAAAGTAAGAGTTGTGCAAAGTGTTTGGGTGGGGCACAAATTCTGCAAGTGTCAATAAGTGTTTTTGCTAGTGGTATTGCCATCAATTTCAAGAAGGTTTTTACAACATCATTTTATTCTATCAGAAAAGAGATTTTGGTTCACCAAAATTAAAATAATAATTTTTTATGTAGACAATTTTTATTTTAAAAACTAACAAATTCAATATTATTTATGTTTTTATGTAATATTCATCATAATTACTATTATATATTTAACATTATTAAGAAAACATCATATCAACATTTAAACAAAAAAAATAGTGCCACAATTTTCATCATGAGATACAATATTTAAATACATACCATGATATCATCTAATAGTCCCAAAACAAGAGGTATGAGTCTTCCAAAAGATTAAAAGACATGACAATCTCAATCTAAATATATTAGACAAAGATATCATAATTGATTCTTTCAGAAATAGGAGAATCATAAGAAATTTTTTAAATAGCTTTCTGTACCCAAAATAAATATCACTTATATCATTAATATTATTTATTAATATAGATTCTCTCTTATATATTCATATTGACATAATTTTTTGAATTCTCAAATATTAAAATACAACTCCAAATTGGTTATTATAAGATTTTTGCATTCTATTATAATTTCTCACAAATAATATGTATATCAACTAGACATTAGAAACACATTTCTCTCTGATAATCTTAAGAATAAAATATATATACAACAACCATCTTGTTTTACTATTTCAACGAATGCATGTATGATGTGTAGATTGTATAAATCATATATACCAATACTAAACTTAGAAAATAATTATTTCAATGTTTCAATATTTTATAAATGCTATAATAAAGTATCACTCGTGTCTAATTCCTTCCTCCATATAAACTATAATGAAACTTATTCTAAAAGAAAATAAGAAATTCAACATATTATATTGTGAATATATTAAAAATATACAATAAATGTACACCATCAACTACATTTGTTATTAGTAAGGGTGCATTTCATATGTCAAGGCGATCTTAGACTAAATATTCTAAATCAAAAAGAACAATTTAATCCAAATACATATGTTTTAGTAATGATCTTAATGATGCTAGAAAATCCAAATTAGATAATAAGTTAAATTTTTCATAGTATAATTCTTTAATCATTACTAAGTAGATTTCTTCTGATTTTATTAAAAAGTCAGCTAGTCATGAAAAAAATATTTCCTTGCTTTGACAACATGATGAATTTGTTGGCTTGATGATTTGAGAAGAGACATTGTTAGTAATTCTGCTTCCAATGTTTGTAAATTTATAGATTCATAAGAAGAAGAAAATAGAAAAATGATATATCCAAAACCACAATCCAGAAACACATAAAATAATATGGTTCACAAGTCGTTCAGCATGACTAGCTATATTCACTAGAAAAATACTTATGTGTTTACAGATTATAACCAAAACAATGTCTTATAGATGCAGCAATTGCGAAGAAAAAAAATCATACAAAGAGAGAAGACAAAAATGAATAGTTCAGCAGTAAATTGGGAGTAGTAAAAAATAGAAATAAAAAAGCAATTTATATTAAACAATTTCTCGATATCAATAATGGTGCGGGTCGAATCACTTGGGTGGATCGAGTTATGCTCCAAATTTTTTTTCAGCCCACTGACCAAGCAGCAACCGCCATTAATGTGCTATTACTGCATTCCCAACCTTTCAATATTTTATTTCCTGCAATAACAATATATAAATAGAAACCATTTTTTGTTATATAAAGCAGTTTATCAAACCAAACTAAATACAACATACACTAAATATACAATTTTCTCTAGTAATATTTTTTACGGTAAAGATGATGAATTGCATGATAGGGATTTGTCAATACAACTTAATTATGTTTCATGTATAGTGGCGAGTTCAAGTTCTGCTTTGGTGAATAATGTTGATGTTTCTTCTAACCCAGGATTTTCTTCTCATCCTAGAGTTTCAAATTTCTTTGGTCACCCATGCCTATTGTATCATATGTTTGTAATCAGGTCCATAAACAATTTAACCCACAATTTGGAAAATTTTCACGTTGTCATATGCTTTCATTATTAATTCCTATCATACAAATTGATTATATTCAGATATTTCTCCATGTAAACCCCTTATGTGTGCCAAATTTCCTTCACGAGCCGACATCATTGCCTATAATCTAACTATAATGCACTTCTAGCTCTTTAGGATCTTCTCTTGAACACCCAAAAATTATTTGAGAACATCATAGGATGCTCTTATTATCGCCAACAAAATTATTGTTTTAATTATTATTAGTTTATTATATTACAAGTGAATATTCTTGATTCTAGTTCAAATTAATTTGATTATTTTACCTTTTGATATTTTTAACCTTCACACACCAGTATAAAAAAGATATTGAAATTTGTTATTGGAGTTACTTATTTAAAATTTGGGGTTTTTTACTTTTATTTTTTTCCTTGATGGGAGCACCCAACTCATGTGGGTCGCCCAATGAACTTGCCTCCTATATAAGGGGGTTTTATGAGTTAATATGTATATAAGAGTTACTGAAATTTGATTTATGTTATATTAGTTTGTGTTCAAGTTAATTTATAATTTATGCATCTCATTTTATAATAGTGTAAATGTCAAAATATGGCTTGTAAGTGGAATCTATGACAGTCCAATTAGACACACTAGATTAAATTTTATCTAAACCAGTAGCCTTTGAAAAATTATCATCAATACCTCGAGGATGAGTAGATCCACTTGTGGTCTTTCCTTTAGCACTTTATATAAAATTCTCTACAAATATTATTTTGGTAAATTGAAAGGAAATCTAAGCTAGATCTCTAACAGCTATATTTGATAAGTCTCAAATATGAGACTTAGCTTACTTGGATCAAGTCACTTATCATCGCACCAAGACTTTAAAAATATCACACATCTCAGTATTATTCTAATATATATATTCAACACAGATTTCCTAAGTTATCCACTACTAAAAATAACAAGTAAACTGACCAAACTACAGACCAAAAAAATAGGACGGTAATTACTGACCAAAACACGATCATTTACAGACCAATAAGGGGTTTCGGAAATAAAAAACTATTTCCAACCATATTTTCGACCAAAGACCGACCATATTTATTGACCAAATATGTTTGGTCAGAAATTAGTTTGTAAATTAGTAGGGAATTAGCGAATAAAAGTTACCTATAAATTACTGACCATCTAACGATCAACAATATATTACAATGAAAAATGGTCAGTAAAGTGACTTTCCAAAATATTTATAACTACTTATTATCGACTACACAACCGACCTAAAAAATAAGTCAGTAATTACTGACCAAATCACGACTATTTGGAGACAAAAAAGGGGTTTCAAAAAAAAATATTTTCAACTATATTTCCTACCAAAGACAATATTTACTGACCATATTTACCGACCAAATATATTTGGTTGGAAATTGATCTCTATTTTAGTTGGAAATTAGCGAATAAAAATTACCAACAAATTACCGACCATTTAAAGACAAAATATATTACCATGAAAAATGGTCGCTAAAGTAGCTTTCTAAAATATTTATAACTTCTTAATTACCGACCAAATTACCCACCAAAATTTTTTGTCGGTAATTTCTAGGTTAAATTTTTTGATTTAAAAAAAATTTGCTAAGTTATTAACAATTAGCAAACTTCCCCTCTTTCATTTTTTGAAGCAGATGCGATATGCGACTATAAGGGAGAAACCGAGAAATTCTATCATTTCTTCTGAATCCATGTAAGTTTTTCATTGTTCTTCTCCTTCAGAATCCTATATACATATCTCCATCTCTCTAAATTTTATTAGCACTATCAAATTTTTATTTTTTTAGAATAATCAAGTATTAGTTTTTTTTAATTCTCCACTGATTTTCTTTCTTTTTGCTTCTATGTTTATTTAACCTATATGATTTTGACTCTACTCAATTAATGAAACTAAAAATTGTCAGTGTAATCTTTATTCTTCTACTATTTAAATTTTTAGGGTTTTACTGATTTCAAATGCAATATGTTTGCATTTTGTTCTATCCTTCTATAGCCGAAGAAAATATATAATGCATGATATTTTCTGCTCATGTAACTTAAGAAAAATTAAACTTAATGGTAATGGGTTATATTTTTGTTATCTCTGAATAAATTATAAACATGTAACAATATATATAAAGTTTTATAAAATTATATAATCGTATGACATTATATATATCTATACTTTAATTTATATAAATGTATTACTTTATATATAAACACTTATATGTTTATATTAACATATAATGGTAAATATAAATATTTATACACATGTATTAATGTTTGTAAATATCTATATAAGATTTACATAAAACTATTCATTTATAAATTTTTTTATATAACAATTATGGAACATTAAATGATTATACAATTTTCTAAATTTTTATATTACATATTAATTTTTATATAAATATAGAATATTTATAATGTTTATATAAATGTTAAACAAATACTATATATTATTTATAAAAGTGTTAGATATATATAATTATATTTAAGTAACATTTATAAAAATACTTTAATCACAAATATTATATATAAACACATGTTTAATTATATAATCATATGACATTATATATAAAAGTATTTATAATTATATTTATAATTAAGTAAACTATTTTTATTATTATATTTATAACTATACATCACTAATTTTTAACTATATAATAAAGTATAACTATATGTATAATTTTATATAACTATATTTCTATAAAAATATATTATAAGTATACTAGTATATAACTATATATAATTGTATTTTACTAAATGTATAAATATATAAATGTTATATATAATTATATCTTTAATTACATATATATTTATAACTATATGTGTATAACTATATATAAATATTTGTATAACTATGTATACTTTATATAATTAAATATAATAATATTTATAACTATATATACATATATGTATTCATATAATTAAATGAAAATATATGTTTATAACGTTGTATATATTTATTTGTAACTACTAATACCTACTTGTATGAATATATCTATATATAACTATATGTTAAATTATATTTAACAATTTATAATTATATATACTATATGTATAATAATTTATAACTATAAATAATTGTATCTTACTATAAGTATAAATATAAAAGTTTGATGCATAATTATATTTAAATATTAAATTTATAGCTTATATTTAATATATATTTGTATATATTAGCATATAAAAAAGTAATTTACTATAACTATACCTATACATAACTATATGTATAAATATATAAAATTAAATGAAAACATATTTATACCTATATGTATAAATATAAGTATAACTAAATGTGTAAGAATATGTATAACCACATGTAACTATATTTATAATTATTGTATAACAACATAAAACATCATGTTTAACTAAATGTGTATAACTATTTATTTATATTTGTATAACTATATATACTTTATATAATTAAATATAACTATATTTATATTTGTATAACTATATATACTTTATATAATTAAATATAACTATATTTATAACTTTGTATACATATATGTATACAAAAATGTAAATCTACATATTTTTTTATAATTTTGTATACAATTATGTATAACTACTTATCATTACGTGTATTAATATATCAATATATAACTATTTTTTTAATTATATATAACTATTTATAACTATATATATTATATGAATAATAATATATAACTATAAATAATGTATCTTATTATATGTATAACTAAAAAAGCTTAATACATAATAATATTTAAATATATACTTTATAACTTATATTTAATATATATTTGTATATATTAATATATAAAAAAGTATTCTACTATATATAAACCTATACATAACTATATGTATACATATATAAAATTAAATGAACAAATATATAAACTTACATGTATAAATATACATTTAACTATATGTATAACTGTATGTATAATCACATGTAACTATATTTATAATTACATGTATAACAACATACAACATTATGTTTAACTATATGTGTATAACTATATATAAATATTTGTATAACTATATAAAAGTCTATATAATTAAATATAACTATATTTGTAACTATTTATACATATATGTATACATATATGTAAATCTATATATTTGTTTATAGCTTTGTATATATTTATGTATAATTACTTATTATTACTTGTGTGTGTGTGTGTGTGTAACTATATGTTTAACTATATATAATGATTTATACCTATATATACTATATGTATAATAACATATAACTATACATATATGTTACACTATAATGGACCATTCTGGCACAACACGGCCATTTTTATGCCTCTATGTTTGACATTACTCATAAATAACTGTTTAAGTGGTTGATGAATCATAGGAGTTGCTTTTACATATTCTAATGCTTGCTTGTTTTTATTTTTGTTTTGAATTATTTTCATCTTACTGACATTTATTTTTCCTAAGTGTTAGGTGTAATGAGGTATGGTTGATTTTGAAACCTCTTCCACCTTTTGATGATCCCAACCCATAAAATGTGTTAAAGCCTTGAGAGAAAGCTCAACAGCTCAATACAAGACAAGTAATCGGTCTAGTAATCTTTTATGATGTAATTAAATGTTTTACAAGCAACTTTATTAATCTTCTAAGCTACTTCTCATTATGTGTTAAGATGCAACGGATGGAAAAATAATTTGTAATTGATTGAAAAACTTTGTTTGGTATTCAGATTAGGCATAATGTGTTAACATTAATAAGTTATAAAAAAAGATTTTATTTTTTTATTATAATTTGCATCTTTTAGAAGAGAAAAAGGTCATATATGTATGTATGTATCCATGTATGTATGTATCCATGTATGTTTGTATCCATGTATGTTTGTATGTTTGTATGTATGTATGTATGTTTTGAACTTTTATCCTATAAAAGTTCTTGTGCCTTGTGTTTCCAGGTACACCGTAATTTTGAACAAACAAAGAAGATGTTTGCAGCCTAGTTAATGTGTTTGATCCCTTTTTTTATGCTTTTACCGAATTCCTAGCTATTTATTGTTAATGCTCCATTATGGATTAGGACAAAACCTATTGAAGTGAATATAACTATTGGACGAGTGGAGGTGGAGGTATAGTAGGTTGCATATCATGCGTAAAAAAACATTATCGAAACAATAATAAATTTTCAATGAACATAAAATTAATTAGAGACAATCGTGTTTGTTTACTAAATTGATTTTTTTGTGACTAGTTATAGAAGATGATTGTGAATGGATGTACAATAGTCGAATAATCAATGGAAGATGCATCCTGAGTGTATGAATGGTGGTACATATATAAGGTGTCCTTGCACTTTATTTAAATATCAGATAAGTCCAACAAAGATGTATGCATTTTTTGAGTTTGCTTTTAAAATGTTGAGACAGTGAAGATGCTTTTGTATAGAAATGGTTTTGTTGTGGATTACTATGTTTGGATATACCATGGTAAGAAGTAAGTCCAACAAAGGTGTTCGAGCTCAGTATGGGTGTTAGTAAGTGAAACTAATCAGATGGTCTCGGATAATATGAATCACACTACATACTATAGAATAGTTTATGATATTGTGGGTCCTGAATTCAACATGAATGAGGAACCCAATGCCAAGGCAAGGAATTTGTATGACATGATTTGAGCTGGAGACAAACCTATTATGAGAGAAATTCTAAGCATACTCAACTATATGTGGTCATGAGGATGTTAGAAATAAAGTGCAGACACAGGTGTCCGCAGGCATGGTTTGATGATTTGTCTAATTTTATTCAAGAATTATTTCTAGGAGATAATCTAATGCCATTGGATTTCTACAGCATGAAGAAGTTAATTAGAGGCTTGGGATTACCCGTACAGGTCATTCATTATTGTGTTAACAACTATATGATAGACGAGGTTGTTGACAATGACCTTAAGAGTTATAAATATGTAGTCATGCTTTGTACAAGCAAAAGGTTAGGAGTTTTGGAAATAGATTTTATATACGGAATTTGAAGGTGCCATATAAGAAGATGCACAATTTTCCAATACCACCTAGGTTGCAGAGATTGTATGCATCAATCACAACATCTAATGAAATGATGTGGCATTCAGAGCATCATATGGAGGATGGTAAGATGTGCCACCCTTATGATGCCCCTACTTGGAAAGATTTTGATGGGTGTTTTCCTGATTTTTCTTCTGATATTTGAAATGTTAGGCTAGGTTTGGTTGATGGTTTTTAGCCATTTGATCAATCTAGACAGTAATATTCATTGTGTCCCGTGGTGGTAATGCTATATAACTTGCCTCCAGACTTATGTTTGAAGGAAGAATTTATGTTTTTTACTATGTTAGTGTTGGGGCCACCAAATCCAAAGGAGAAGATAGATGTTTTCTTGCAACCATTGATAGCGGAGTTGAAAAGTCTTTGGGGTGTTGGGGTTCAAACTTATGATATTTCCAAATGGAAAAATTATCAGATGCGTGCTGCCCTCATATGGACTATAAATGACTTTTTAGCGTATTCTATGATGTCTGGGCAGAGTACAATTGGTATGTTAGCATGTCTGCATTCTATAGAAGATTTTGATGCTTTTATATTAATTAAGAGTGGAAACCAGTCATGGTTATACAACTATCAGAAGTTTTTGCCCATTAATCATCTGTTTCGACATAACACCAAAAACTTCATTAAGAAAAGAAAGGTTACTAAATAATTCATGAGGGTTAGATCTGGGGATGAAATTCTGTAGGATTTGAATAACATAGGGGTGAGGAAAGTGATAGATATTGATGCTGTGGTTGTGAATGCAGCTATATCTAAGATTTGTGGGTAGAATAAGAGAAGTATTTTCTGGGATTTGCCCTAATTGCGTGAACACTTGCTCAGGCACAATCTTGATGTTATGCATATCGAGAAGAATGTGTTTGACAATATTTTCAATATAGTATTTAACATTCCAAGGAAAACTAAGGACACGTACAAGTCAAGAGATGAGTTGAATAAATATTGGCATCGTGCTCAATTTGTAAAAAATCTTGTCCCCAGTAAATACCCTGATGTGCCATTTGTTGTGAATAAATCATAGAAGAAGGATGTGTTGGAGTGGGTAGATGTGAACAAACTTAAGATGTTTGGCATGAAGAGTCATGATTATCATGTATTCATGCAAAGGTTGTTACCAATTACTCTTCGAGAATTCCTGCCTAATAGAATATGGGAGCCATTAACTGAGATTTATTTATTCTTCAAGCAATTAACTTCTTCTTCTTTGACTAATGGTGAATTCAGGAATTTGGATGAATAAATTTTTATTATCTAATGAAATCTTGAGAAAATCTTCCCTCTATGTTTTTTGACTCAATGGAACATCTTCTAGTGTACTTGGCTAATGAAGCTAGGATTACTGGTCCTATCCATTATCATTAGATGTATCCTCCAAAAAAGTAATATTAATTCACTCAACCAATTCTTTTCCTACACACACACACACATGACTTGTAATATTCAATAATCTTTTTATAGATACTTGAGGAAAATAAAACATACAAAATGAATAGGGCTCAGGTTGATGATTCTATATCAATAGGTTATATTATGGATGAGGCTACCAAATTAACATCATTATATTTCAAAGAAGGAGATCCAACTCTTCCACTTAAGGAAAAGCAGAATGAGGTTTATCTTATTGACATTATGGATAATGATATGTTTGAAATTTTCAAGCCTTGGGTAAAGCAATTGGTGCTTAAGTAAAATAGTATCTTGTAGACAATGAATATATTACAGCACTTTTATATGTCATAATGAATTGTCCAAATGTTCAATCATTCATAAAGTAAGTATTACCTAAAAGTCAAATGAGATATATTTACCATTTTAATTTATTATTTCCTATCAATGTATCCATTATTTCTAAATTCTTTTTTTTGTCAATTTGTTACATATAAAAATAAATAATTTCCAAACATGAATGAAGAAGCTATAAATGTAGAGACAAATCAAGAATTTCCATCATTGTTTGAAAAATACATATGTTTACTTAAAATGAAAATCACAAAATACATATTTTGTTCTAATAAAAATTTATAATTGTAATCTCAACAATCCACTGATTTTCGATTGCAGGTGCATAATCATGAAAATAAAATTTTCAATCATTATCTATGAAATATAGCACGAGGTCCTCTAAGAAAGGGTTGAACTTATAATGGGTGCTGTGTGAATGGTTTTAAATTTCACACTAAATTGTATAGTAGTTATCAGGCAACAGACAATATGGGGGTATGCATTAAAGGATACGTATACAATGAAATTGAATATGACTATTAAAGGACTCTGGTCAACGTGATCGAGTTAGAATTTGAAACCCTCCAGGTTAAATTAATTGTATTATTCAAATGTGAATGATTTGATCCAACACCACATGTTAGAAGTGTTGTCCATCCTCGATATTAACTTGTTGATCTGCACAATAAAAAATGATTCAATATGTATGAACCTTTTGTATTAGTAGTACAAGCATCACAGGTTTATTATTGTGAATATCCGGGTCGGACCCATCCTAGAAAGGATTGGAAAGCTGTGTGCAAGATAAAAGCAAGGGTTCAAATTGACATATCCACATCACCAAGAACTAATATCATAGAACCAGCTTTTTAAAATGATTACAATGATGTTATAATCGAAGCTATGGTGGGGGATGAAGACGTCCTTTTAGTCACATCTTCTGAGATGGATAAAAGTGGGAATTTAGATGTTGATGAATATTTAATTGATAATGAGGAAGAAATGAGTGATGAAGAGAAGTTTGAAACTGATGTTACTACATTTGAAGAGGGAGATGAACTAGATTTTGATGATTCTGATGAGAATGAGTAGATAGTGAGTTTTATGTTATTTTAATCATTAATCATTTTTGTTTATGTTAATTGCCTTGTGTATTTAACCTGAAGCTTACTAATCAATAATGTGTTGTTTATTATTTTTAAAAGATATGGCACATGGACGAGGTAGATGCAACACGTTGCAAGGTCATACCAGTTCTGGTATATGTAGTAAGGCATCAGTTATGCACGAATCTGGTAGAAGGTCATGGGTGGATGAGATGCCATAGTAGACAGAGAAGGTTGCGAATGTACCACAGCAGTAGCATCAACAGACTGATCCACATAAAGGTCCTGAGATTTTGATGAATGATCAAGAGATGTGGGAGGGAGAGGAGGGAATGGATGGAGATGTTGGAGAGTCTTCCACATAGCACCCTACAGACGAGACTCTCCCTATTACTTAATTTGATTCGATAATTGATAATCCGTAAGATATAAAACTTTAATAATGATTTATTAATTTCTTAATTTATTTCTAACTTACTATTAAATTTTACGTTACAAGACAAAGTTAGAGTGTCTGTTTCTATTTCTAGAGTTTTGAGGACAAATTTCAGGAAGTCCTTTAAACCTTATGGAGATAATTGGAAGTCACTGACAGATAGAAACCAATTAATAATTTGGAGAGAATTTAAGGTACATATTACTACCTAACATTTTTTACATATTTTATTTATTCTTTTGTTAACTGATTAAAAATCTTTTACTTATAATTGCAAAAAGTTTATAGGTGGACACAGCCAAAGGAGGTGATCAAAAGTGTGTTCTACAAGCATGCTGCCAGTCGGTATAAAGACACCATGTACGAGGTCAAAAATAAATGGTTGAAGAAGAAAGAACAAGATTTGAGTGTCCCAGATCATATTTTCAAGGAGTGGCGGAGAAGATGGGAAGATCTTGATTATATGAAGAGGTTTGATAAACACAGTGGCAATCTTCGCCCATAGCTGGTTGGGGAGGGTAGTGGCATGTCAACACACACTTTTGGATCTCGCTCTATGTGTGAGCATGAATGAGCATTGATATTATTTCTAATTTATACTTTTTATGTTTATTACTTTATTAATTATGTTCAATTATGCCTAATTTTCATTTGTCATAAAAATTTTTTTTTAATATAATTAACGTATGTATTGTGTGTAATTAAAGACACGCAAGGAGGTTGAGAAGTCTAGTGCTCCTCACTTATTGAAATACATGCACATGAAGCCTCATGTTGATCAGACTTTTGTTGATCAGAGATCTCGTACAGTAAATGTAAGTTTCATTAAAAAAAATATATTTTCTCTTTTTTTGAATGTAAATTTAAATACATATCATACATGATTATTAGGCGAGATATGAGGAAATATTAGGTGCTACAACTCAAGTGTATTCTAGTCTACTTCAGGCTCATGTGATGGTAGATTAGGTAGTTCTCATTCATCAGCTCTACCAGTTGATACGAATCAGATTTGGTATGCAGCTGTTGATGGCAAGGAGAAGATGTCTGTCTATGGCGTCGGTTCATCCACATCATCATTCTACATGCATTGGCGACCAAATAATGAAGCTGTATTTTCAGGACCAGATTCGAATTTGTTCTTGATGATGGAGAAATTTCAAAACGTGATGCGAAATGATATACAGTATTAGTAGGCCGATACAGAGCGATGCATGATTGACTATGAGGATGCAAGGGATGAGTTGCGTCTGCATTTTGACTGGCTTACAGAGATGTTTCAAGATGGAGGATTGCAATTCAACCCTGATGATCTACCTTGGATTATTCAGCATAATGCTCTAGCTACAACATCTACTCTATCACCTCCATCAGCACTTGCAGCAACTGCATCAGGACTAGTAGCAATATACAGCACTTGCATCAACCGCATCAGTACCCGACATCTCACCATGCAGACCAAATATGTCTTAGCATAACGATTATGAAACTTGGTCGGTAAATCATTATTAATAGGTTTACCAACCAAGAAACAACTATTTACTAACCAAATAATTGGTCGATAATTCAGTGAATTTTAGTAGAGATCACACATCTTAGCATTATTCTCGCTTAGATACTTTTAACTTTAAAATTCTTATAAAATCCAATATATTAGAATTTATATAATCATACATTTACATCATAAAGAATAAATACACATAAAAAAATATAGCTTACAATATACACACATAATTCTCACTACAAATATGTTTTGTAATCCTTTATATAAAATAATGAAAATGATTATGATAACTTACATACTTAAAAGCACTCATATAAAACATTAAATAATTATAAAAAATGATAAATTATATAATAATTGAGAAATATTATTAGTTTCTTAAATATTGGATCATTTAAATCTCATAATGATTATAGTTTGCATATGTGTTTCAAAAGTTACATATAAAATTAGATGATTTAAATCCCAATAGATATCTTGAAGCATTAGGTGATTTCAGAAGTTCCAAGACATACATAGAAGAATGTCCCACATCCTTTTTAAAATTATAAATTTCTGCAAAGGTCCCAAAAAATCTGTAACATGTCTCGACAAACCAAAATTTTTATAATTTATTGTGTTTTTCAGATATATGTCAGCACCTTTTGTGCTTTCATAATATGTTACTTTTATTTTCAGATATTCTTTATGAAGTTCCATATGAAATCAGACCCATGGATTCCACATATAAACCATTTATATTCTGAATTTGAATATTGAGGTTTTGAGCATAGCCAGAACCTTGGGTCCCTCCATGTTAGTATGGAGCCACAAATGAATCATTTTTTCATAAGTTAGTCTGTTAGTGAAGAAAATCATCATGAATGGTTCTCTCTAACATCCAGCATCCATTGCCAACAATTTTTTAGAAATGGAATTATGCGCCAAAAACTCATTGATTTAAGAAGCATATTAGCTCCTTGATAATCTCCATTCAAAATTTATATGGAAATGCCCCATTGAAGAAAGTAATGTATCATCAAAAAATAAAAGAAATAGATGAGTTGATGATAAATAAAAATCTTTGGAACAAATTGAAATGTAAATACATTGTTCACCAAATAGCAACAGCATTTCATGTTCTTAATTAAGCCTCTCAAAGTCCACAAGTCACCCATTATTGGTCCCTCACCACCTATCAAAGTAACAAACAGTAACAAAGTAACAAAGAATATGAATATAATACTTACCCAAAATAAATCTTACAATATTTCACTCTACCATATTGCTGGTTCAACTAAGTTTTACCCTCAATAAAACATCGAGACTAAATCTCATCGTAGTGATGTAAATATGTCTAGGAGATCACAGTATCAAAAATAATAATGAAATATAAAGTTAACCCAAGATATTGATTCCTTACCATCAGCTTGTTGAGGTATGTAAGTTCCATTCAAATATACTCAACCCATAGATCTGAATTTCAGCAGATTTTTAAACCATTGTGCATAAGAACCCTTGCAGTTGTAGCATTTAAGTTATGATTAAATTCCCAAGTTGCAGCATAGATCCAAACTTCAAGAATCTTTGGATGAAATTGAATTGCTTGAGCTAGTACCTACATGAATTAAAATAAAGGGATTAACCTAAAGAGGTCTAGAGCTCGATCATAAAAGTAACCTAATATAGCTATATCCAACAATAATAATGTGTCTCTGCTCAGAAATGTCAATATTTTATAGTTTGATGCAATAGTAAGATATGCTGGCATGCTCTACAACTTGATTAATTGAAGTGAAATGGATCGAAGAATGATACAAGAGATAGGGATGCTGATAAAAACATGAACATGTGTTAGACTGAAAATATCAATAACATGATATGATATGGAATTGCAATTTTTTTGCATTAAAACCTTAAAAATTGATAAAAAAAGAAAAACAATACCTTCTTCATCATCAATACTTTACACGAGACCTTGTTTGTGGTGCTCCTATAAGTCGGTGTTCATGCTTACCAGAGTGAAGATGGTTCAACGAGTTGAAGTTATAGAGATTATGAAGAGGGTTCCATTTGGATGAAAAAACATGTGTGATTAATCATGGATTCATGGTATAAATAAAGTGCCTGATATACAGATGCATGAGTGGAGAAGTGAATGTTAAAGATGATATGGAAAAGCAATAGATTCTTGCAGCCAAGGATGGGATGCTGGTGTTCTGGTTTAGGTCTTCATTATTCTACACTATATGTTGTGTTTTTCTGAAATCACATCGGATTTCTAAAATGGCATAGAGTTTTTGAAACCACAACAGCAGTAACTCTTCATATTTGGGTTTGTAAAAAAAATTAAATTTAGCTACGAATTACCAAGGGAAAATCCGTCTCTAAAGTTGTTGCTAAATTTTCATATTATTTTATTAAAAAAAACATATTATTTCATATAACCTTAATTAAATTGTATACATATATAACCCTACAAAACTTATTATATTTCATATTTTAAATAATTTATGGATAAATCTATAATATTATTTTATAAATAAAAAAATATTATGAAATTATAAAAAAGTATTTCATAAATAAACATATATATATATATATATATATATATATATATATATATATATGGTTATACATTTTCAAGAATTTTATATATTTTTATAAATATAATATGAAATAAATTTTTAGACATAAAAATTCATATTATTTGATATAAATTATAATTTATAAAAATCCTAAAATACCATAAAGTGAGAAGATTATAAAGAAAAGATATATTTATTATTTTAATAAGAACGGCATATAAAAAGCTAATATTAAATATTTTACTAAAAGGTTTAACTATTATAAATTTTAGTAGTGCAAAAATAAAACTTGAATTCAAATCAATGTAGGGTCAGATTGGTAGTGCTCTTAAAAAGTGTTTATAGGACTAATAATAATTTTAAGTGTTTTTAGGACAAAAAATATCATTAGTAATATTTTTAAATAAAATTAATAGTACTAAATTATGATTATATATATATATATATATATATATATTAAAATACATAAAATTAAAATTCTTCTCTTTGTTTTTTTAATAGGTAATAAAGATAAAAAAAACTCTACTTTCATGGTGTTATCAAAGACTTGAATGTGAAATTTTGATACTTATAATTTATAATCTAATTTAGATATTCCATTCCTAAAGATGAACCTCAAAATTCTAAACTTTAATTAATCATTGAAATTATGTTTATTGGATTCCACTACCGAGTAGTTATATGTAGTTATACATAAATGTATACAAAGTTATAAACAAATATATAGATTTATATATATGTATACATAGTTAAAAATTTAGTTATATTTATTTATAGTGTTTTATATAGTTATACAAATATTTTTATATAGTTATAAACATATAGTTAAACATATTGTTGTATGTTGTTATACATGTAAATTATAAATAATGTTACATGTGGATATACATATAGTTACACATATAGTTAAACTTATATTTATACATGCAGTTATATATATTTTTTCATATAATTATATATATTTATACATATAGTTATGTATACGTATAAATATAGTAAAATACATTTGTATATATTAATATATAAAAATGTAAATTTAATATATTTTGTAAATTATATATTTAAATATAGTTACATATAAAGTTTTTATAGGTATACATATAGAAAGATATAATTATTTATATTTATATGTTATTATACATATAGTATATATAGTTATAAATAGTTATATATAGTTAAACATATAGTTGTGTGTGTGTGTGTGTGTATTCATACAAGTAGTTATAAGAATTTATAAATAAATATATACAAAGTTATAAACAAATATATAGATTTACATATGTGTACATTGTTACAAATATAGTTATATTTAATTATATTGAGTTTTATATTGTTATACAAATATTTATATATAATTATATTCATATAGCTAAACATAATGTTGTATGTTGTTATACATGTAATTATAAATAAAACTACATGTGGTTATACATGTAGTTACACATATAGTTAAACTTATATTTTATACATGTAGGTTTATATATTTTTCATATAATTTTATATATTTATACATATAGTTATGTATATGTATAGATATGGTAAAATACTTTTTATATACTATTATATACAAATATATATTAAATATAAGTTGTAAATTATATATTTAAATTTAGTTATGTATAAACTTTTATAGTTATACATCACAGATACACGTAATTGTTATAGATAATATATGTTTAAGTTAGAATTCTAAGTAACTTGTAAAGGCATGCTAAAAAATTCAAATACAAATATTATTTTAAACATGTAAATGGTAGTCTGAGAGAAGATGCAAGATATTGACTAACTCACTTTGGAAAATATTATAAACCAAGTTTTATTTAGGAAATAAACAACTAAATATTGAAAAAACATAAGTTACAAATAATATTTTATCATGACATTTTCATAGATAGAAAATTGTATACCAATTAATATTAATAACTAATTTACCGATAAATTTAATAGAGTCATCATTTATGAGGATCCTGTTAGTGTGTCCTATTGTTTTCAATATACAAATAAAAATATTATTTTAAACATTTAAATGGCAGTCTATGAGAGAGGGTACAAGATATTGAATAACTGACCCTGGAAAATATTATAAAACATTTTTGATTAAGGAAGTAAACAAATAAATATTGAAAAACAACATAAGTTACCAACTATATTTTATCATGATATATTGATAGCTAGAAAATTCTATACCAATTAATATAAACAACTAATTTATCGAAGAATTTAATAGAATCATGCTTTATGAGGATCATGTTAGGGTGTCCTATTATTTTCAATATAAAAATGTTTTTACAAATATATTTACAAGCAATTAAATAAAACTATATAATAATGTATCATTCTAATTAAAAAATTATCTAAATTGTTTTCTTCTTATGGGAAATGTAAGGTACAAGAAGAATTTTAAAGTATGGTTTATCATTATGCAAATGCAAAAAGATTCACTCAAAAAATGATATTATGTCTTTCCACTACCTAATTTGAAAGTAACTGAGGAACAATTTTGAAGGGCATCATTAGTGTCTCTAACATCAGATGTCATTAGTGATTGCAATATATAAGTCACTAGATATGTGACATCAAACATGAAACTTATGATTTTATATTTAATAGATATTTTGGATTGATATGTTATAATATTTTTCTAAATCAACATTATGTGCATCATTTCATTCATTTGATGGTAAAATTAGATATGATATTAATTTGTGAGACTCTTGATAATATAATGAATGCGTATTCTTAAATTCATCATTCAAACACATTTTGCTGAATTTAAAAGATATTGTAAGGTAAACAATATAAAATGTAGAAAATTTGAACTTTACATTGAAATAAAGTGGAATTTTATGTATGCGATATAAAAAATATTTTATCGTATAAATATATAATCTTTTTTTGTTACAAATCAACAATGGCTTCATGACAATTTGTGACATTATATTTTGAATTCTTAAAAGTATTTCAAAAATAAAATCTAATTTATATGTCAGATACATTAGTATTTCAACTTTCAATAAATAGATTTAACATATATAATGATGATTTAGAGTAATATTTAGCATAATTTTTTTTGAAAATAAATTATTTATTTAACACTATTAACACTATTAATTAAATTTTTATAAATATTGAAAGGCTTGCTTATTCATAGCCTAATTAGCACTCCAATTGTAGCTCCAGCAAAACATGTTTATTCTCTTTTAACATCTTCTAAAACTATTAGGTCACACTATCAGAAAATTTCAACTTCTAATTCCACTTACTTTCTAGCAACATTATCGAGCGTGAGCCTTGATCTAGATAGCATGAAAAAACTTTTGATAAAGAAGTTTCTTTTGCTAATATATTTTTTGGTTGGTACGGGTGTGAAGGCTTCTCTTTATGATCAACATATATTGACTATTCATCTTAATGAGAGATTATATATACCTCACCTTATAATATATATTATGAGACATGTTGCTTAGTTCATTGATCAATCTATTTTGAAGTTAAATGATCATGTGGTGATTTCATTGATTACGATCAATTGATTGCTCTATGGACAAAATTAATTTGTATATACCATCCTTTTTTAAAAAGTTTTATTTTATTCTAGGAATTTTTTATCTTAAACTATATTTTTTTCTTCTTTTTATAATATAAATATACTAAAGTCTTCCTCTGAGATACTTTATCACATGGGGTGGTAATATAGGTAAATTCCTTTCATTCTAGTGGAACTTGGGAACTAACACCCCATCCATTGAAAACTCTTGTTATTTGTACTAGATAGGTTTCTAGGTTGCTCCCTCACGTTTCTGCTCTCCTTTGTCATTTGAGAGATAGAAAATTTTTTAGCATTTTTTTTTCTATGAAACCTTAGGCTCTCCTTCTCCTCCGG
This sequence comes from Sapria himalayana, assembly GCA_029783825.1. Taxonomy (NCBI): domain Eukaryota; kingdom Viridiplantae; phylum Streptophyta; class Magnoliopsida; order Malpighiales; family Rafflesiaceae; genus Sapria; species Sapria himalayana. The sequence continues at coordinate 144,048 of JAREIK010003404.1, read as the reverse complement.
CTCTCCTTCTCCTTTGGCTCTCCTTCTCCTTCTGCTCTCCTTCTCCTTCGGCTCTCCTTTAGGCGAACATTAAGTTTACCTCTCGAGTAGGAAGTTTGTGTGTGAGAAAGATATGTGCGGGACTTTCTTGTTCCCATTCGGCGCCTTGACAGCTAATGGTTCTGGCCTAAATTTCCATCAGCTAGTGTTCACAATTGCCATAGAAATACTTAAGGAGAATACACAGCATCTACAGATGAACTAATTCATGCTTAGAATGTTGTGAGTTTGCTAGCGCGGAAGATGAAAATAAATGTAAATAAGATAACTCGCCAACTAGATGTAGATAATTGGATTCCTCTTCGAAATTACTACAGAATAGCTAACAGTCTTTTGAGATAGGCAAATATATACAAGGAAAAGACAAAAGTAGTTGATTTGTAAGTTATACTTCTTAGATTTTCAAGTTTGGTATCTGAAACTATTCCATTACATCATGTTTATCAAGTTTTATTCCACAAATAGAGAACAATTTATAAAAAGAGACTGTTACCTGTATTAGGTGAGCTGGAAATATTGAAATCTGAATTTCGAAGTCAAGTGGAAGAAGATAAACCGGAATTTTGAGTGAAGAATAAATATTTGAAGTACATGACGGATTGTCACTCTTTCCTCTTGGTTGGATTCATATGCATTCATCACAGAGTTGCTTAATGTTATCAGTTGATCTGCACACTCATTACTCATATCAGTTTATGTTGCCTGAAGCAATAGCAGTTGTTATGGCCCCCACTTATGAATCTAGTCCACACAACATCTTTTACCTATATGAGCCTACCGGAGTCTCCGTGATGTGAAATTGCCAGCAGAGGGGGTTTCACCCACACAAAGAGCCTGCAAATGGGAGCTCAATCAACAAGCATTGTTCCCATGTCTATATGAACACCACCGTAAGCTATGACATTGTAGATCTCCGGTGAGAACCCTAAAACATTCTTATTGCTACCATTAAACGCTCCATTTGGTGTGTGGCCTTTGTTTTTTTGATAAAAAGCATTTTTATGAAACCTTATATATATACTCAACTGTTATAAAATAAAATATAAAAAAATAAGACAAATAAAAGTATAAAAAATAAATAATTTAAATAAAATAATAGAAATAGATCTTTATTTAACCATAAATGATATTATTTAATAAATAAATAAAATAATATTATATAATAATAAAGTATTCACACACACACACACACACACACACACACACATTATATGGTTATAAATTTATAAGAATTCAATTTTTTTTTATTAATATAATATGAGATAATTATAAAAGCATATAATTTAAATCTTTTAATAATTATAAATTTTAATGTTTGAAGTGTTCATTTAATAACCACACTGAAATATTAATTTTTTAAATCATCAAAAATTTTTTGATGTAATTAAAACAATAATATATTAATCTTAAAATATCAATTTTTTTTCTTTTAAATTTTATGAAAAATTAAAAATTATTTTTTTATAATTCAAAAATTTAAAAACTTTTAGTCATTATATTTTTTAAAAATTCATAAATTAATAAATAAATTATTTTACACTTTTATTTTTATAAATATTAACTTATTTATTCATTTATTCATATAATTTTATAAATTTTTTTTAATTAAACAATTGTTTATTTAAGTTTTTTATTAGTTGTAATTTTTTTTATTAATTAAAATATTTTATAAATATTATAATTATATAATAATTTATATAATGTTTTGTAATAAAAATATTTAAATATCATAAATAAATATTTCAGATATGATTAAGTATAATATTTTAATTAAATAATAATCAAAAATATTATTTTAATCATATTTAATATAAATTTTTATTAGTTTTTATATATTTATTATTTTTTTATAATATCAAATTTAAATTATTATATGAGAAGATTGTGTAATTTAAGGATCGCTCATATATAGACCATGAAATACCTTTAATATAGAAAATTATATAAAATATTAAAATAAATAATGCTTAAAAAATATCATTGAAGATTAGCAACAGATTTTATAACTAACCCAAATGGCTAAAAAATCTCTAGCTAAATGCATATATTTTGAAAAAAAAAGATTTAAAGAATTATCGATTCTAATTGTATATAAACTAATAAAAAAATAAATTTAGATAATTATTTAGTGACGGATTTAAATTAGCTATGGAAAATCCATCGCGAATAATTATCTAGAGAAATTCCGTTGCTAAATCTCCGTTTTTCTTTGGACAGAAATTACAAAAATATTAGTGGTAGATTATATCGGGATCTAATTAGCTAGGTAAAATTCTTTACTAATAATTAGCTAGAGAAATTCTATCGCTAAATCCATCACAAAATTAAGGATTTTATTTTCTAGGAAAATTCCATCGCTAAATCTGGTACTAATTTATGGATTTTATTAGCTAGGGATATTCACTCACTAAATCCGTAGCTAAAATAAGGATTTTATTAGCTAGGTAAAATCCGTCGCTAAATCCATAGCTAATTTACTGTTTTATTAGTTAGGGAAAATCCATCACTAAATCTGTAGATAAACCAAGGATTTTATTAGCAAGAGAAAATATGTCGTTAAATTCGGCACTAAATCAAGGACTTTATTAGCAAAGGAAAATCCGTTGCTAAATCAAGGATTTTATTAGCAAGGAAAAATTCCTTGCTAAATTCGTCGCTAAATCAAGGATTTTATTATCAAGGGAAAATCCGTCGCTAAATCCTCTACTTAATCAAGGATTTTATTAGCAAGGGAAAACTCATTGCTAAATCAATGATTTTATTAGCAAAGGAAAATTTTTGCCAAATCTATCACTAAATTAAGGATTTTATTAGCAAGGAAAAATCTGTCGCTAAATCCGTCACTAAAATCCCCACTTTTCTTGAGCAGAAGTTACGAAAATTTTTCGTTGCTAAATCCGACGCTAATATCCCAGATATTTTTTGTGTAGAATTTACGAAAACATTTCCCTCGCTAATCCCTTGCTATTTTTTTTTCAAAGAAAAATCATAAATCCCTTACTATTCCCTAGCTAATCTCTTTTATTTTAGCTAGGGATTGATTCCTATCTAAAATTCCATAGCTAAATTGATATTTTCTTGTCGTGATTTGAGGCTATGTGATTATATTTATATGTATGTATATGCTCGGTAAATACGTATGTATATACCAAGTATATACGTATGTATATACCAAGTATATACGTAAGTGGGTGCATATGTTTATTAGTAGACATATATATATTATCATACATACACACCCATTTATACACACACACGCACACATACACGCGCACACACACACATGTTTGAATATATAATTGCTAGGGCTAGTTTGGTCTTCATCATGCATTGTATACCGATGCAGGTCATAAAAGCCGTGGATATTAGACCTTCCCTAAGGCTGTGGCATGAAGATATTTCTTGTCCAGGCTAGCCAAGTAGATAGAGGTTGTTTTTAAATCTATTAGTAATTATGTAAATATGCAATTATCACATGGTAAAAAGCATATGTATGGAAAAATAAGTTTTCTTCCTGTAGATACTGCAATGATTTATACAAGGTCTTAGGATGATGATGATGATGATGATGATGATGATGATGATGATGATGATGCTCATGTAGTGTCATGTAATTTCATTCGATTTCACAAAACTATATTCAATCGATAGGAAAAATGTAACATTACCCCATTTTTATAGGTTGCGAGTGCTAGGAGGAATATCGGATCCCATCTTGGGAGAATAACTCACCGTCTTATCAAAAACTCGCTTAATCTCAAAATGAGTCGTTGGTAGGGAAGTCCATTAGTAGAGCATCATCACCCACCCCAATTTTATTATCAGTGGTAGCAACAGCTACAATAAATGTGGTATATACGTACGTATATACTCGATATATATGTACTTATATACTCGGTATATACGTACAGATATACTCTATATATATATATATATATATATATATATGTATATACTCAGTATATGTACATATACTACTACAATATTTTTTGTACATATATACTGAGTATATATATACTCAGTATATATGTACATATAATACAGTAGTTTATATGTACATATATTGCAGTAATATATGTAACTAGCAAAATGCTAGTATATATGTACATATACACTACAGTATATATGTACATATATACTATAATATTATATATTTATTAAAACATAACATTTTTTAATTATATATTTTGATTTTATTGATTGGTTTAAATTTAATAGAGATATGGTACCGTATTGTTCCCCATATGAAGCTTGTATAAGTGAATAATTTTTTTACTAGGCATGATGCACCCCGACTGATGACTCCAATAACTTTGTTATAGCAGAAAGATGGTGATCGGAGGAGCTAAGGGAGAGAAAGCACTGTCAATGCACGGATAGATATACTTTATGCACTGTCATGTAGAAACATTGATGAATAAGATGTAATAAAATTTTAGTATATTTTTGTTATATTAATGAATAAGATGTAAAATATTATATCAAAATAATTTATTAAATGATTTTATTTTTTGTTAATTATAAATTATCATTTATTGTTTCTATTTTTTTTTCAATTTAATATAAAAATATTAAATTATTTAATTAAATTTTTTCAAAAAAAATAAAATTGTGAAAATAGTTTTGGAATGAAAATAGATAGGGATTTTTCCTTTGCTAATTTAGCAAGGGATTTTCCCTTGCTAATTTATCTAGGGAAATCAGTATTTTAGCTAGTAAATTTTCGGTCGCTAAAATTATTTAGCTAGGGTGTCTTTCCCTGGTTAATTTTTTGTGACAGGAACTTTAGTTTGGAAAATGTTCCATCATTAACCCATCATTATATCTCGTTTAGCGAAGGAAACCCTTCATTTAGCTAGGGAATATTTTTTAGCTATTTGGGATTTGTCTTGTAGTGCTATATATCCAACTATCTATCCATCTATCTTTCCATCTTTCTATCAATCTCTCTAACTATCCATCCATCTATCTGTCTATCTATGTATCTTTCTATCTTTGTTTCTATCTGTCTTTATATTTTATGTCTAAATATCTTTCTTTCTATCTATCTTTCTATTTTTCTATCTGTTAGTATTCTACCGGTATATTTGTCTATCTATCTATCTACTTATTTGTCTATCTATCTATATATTTGTCTATATATCTATTTTCTATTTGTCTATCTGTATCTTTTTCTATTTATTTATTTATCTGTATATATATTTTTCTATCTATATATCTATCTATCTATCTGTCTATCTTTCTATCTATCTATCTATCAATCTATCTGCCTATCAGTCATTCTATTTTTCTATCTATCTATCAATATTTATGTTTGTCTATATGTCAATCTATTAGTTTCTATATATCTCTATTTATAAGTTTGTCTATATGTCCGACTATCTATATATCTATATGTTTGTCTATTTATATATTTATATGTTTATCAATCTGTCTATCTATCTCTTTATCTATTTTTCTATATATATATATATATATATATATATATATATATATATATCTATGTTTCTATCTACCTATCTATCTGTCTATCTATCTTTCTATTTGTTTATCTATCTGTCTATCTGTTTGTATATATATATCTGGCTATTTGTCTATCTATCAATCTATCTGTGTATCAGTCTATCTTTTTGTCTATTTATCTATCTAAATATCTATATATTTATCTCTCTATCTATCTATTCATAAGGTGGCTTTTTTGATTGTCTATCTGTATATATATATCTATCTATCTATCTATTGGGAAATTGTACTTCCACACTAGTAATATTAAGATACAGAAACAATAGAAAACAAGCAATATATATAAATCCAATCTAGCAACCAACCACGACAGATTCAAAAATGTGAAATAAACACCAAAAATAACGTGATTCGCTAGTCGCTCAGTACGACTAGCTACATACACCAGAAAACACTTATGCGTTACATATTAAAATAATCAAAATTTAGTCTTACAGTATGAAGCATAGAATAGTCACGATAAATCGCACAGTGAGAAGAGAGAGAGATGATGAACAGTTTGCTGGGTCTAAAAAACAGCTACCCAAAATTAAAATTACAAACATTTATAATTAAAATATTATTTCGGTTCATTTAACCGGAGCGGGACCTCCGTTATTGTGCTCCTACTACATCCTTGGCATCTTAATATTTCCTTTCCTGTACTTATATAAAAATATTAAAATAGAAACATTTGGTTATACAAATAGATTATCAAAAAACAAATTACATATACAGTAATATCTATTTATATGTCTGTCTTTATGGCTGTCTAGCTATCTATCTATATGTCTATCTTTCTAACTAACTATCTATCTCTCTATTTATTTTTAATACTATCTTTCTATTTATCTATTTATCTATTTATCTATTTATCTATTTATATATTTATCTATTTATCTATTTATCTATTTATCTATCTATCAGTCTGTCAATTTGTCTGTCTATGTATCTATCTATCTATTTGTCTACCTATATATTTTTATATTTATATGTCTATCTGATAGTTTATCTATTAGTCTATCTAATTATCTATCAGTCTATATATGTGTCTATCAATGTACCTGTCTATATATATGAATATGATGTCTCTTTATCTGTCAATCTATCTATTTGTAAATCTATCTATCATATTGTCTATCTGTCTATCTATGAATCTGTATGTGTTTATCAATTTGTATATATTTCTATCTGTGGTTCAATCAATCAATCTATCTATCTATTTACCTGTCTATCAATATATCAATATATCTAACGATCTAATTTTTTAATAATTTGTAAATCTTTATGACTATCTTTCTATTATTTATTTGTTTATATATTTATCTGAATATCTATCTATCAATATGTCAATCTATCAGTTAAACTATGTGACTATCCATCTATCTATCTATCAATATGTCTAACTATATTTCTATATATTTGACTATAAATTTATTTATCTATCTGACAATCTATCTGTCTATCTATCTCTCTATCAATCTATTTGTCAATCTATCTATTTTCTTATCTTGTGTCTACTTGTCTATCTATCTATCTATTTGTTTATCTATCTATCTATTTATCTATCTCTCTGTCTATCTATCTATCTACATATCTATCCATCTATTTATCTTTTTGATTATCTAATTAGAATTCTATCTATTGGTCTATCAATCTATCTTTCTATATGTATGTATATATATATATATGTATATATATATATATATATATATTTATTTATTTATTTATCTAGCTTTCTATTTGTTTGTTGTCTAACTTTCTGTGCATCTTTCTATCTATTTGTCTAGACATAAATCAATATATTTATCTATATATCTCTCCAACTATCTATCCTTTAACTATAAGTCTATCTATCCATCTATATATCCATCTATCTATCAATCTATATATATGACTATCTATCCATCTATCTATATTTTATTTCTCTGACTATCTATCTGGAAGATCTATCTGTCTATCTTTTTGTCTATCCATCTATCTTTTTGTCTATCTATATATCTATCATTCTATTATCTATCAATCTCTCTATCTATTTATCTATCTATATGTCTATCAAAATATCTAATTATTTGTCTATCTATCTATCAATCTATCTATTTATCTAACTGTCTATGTATCTTTCTATCTTTTTATCTATCTATTTTCTATTTATCTATTTGTCTATCTATCTATCTATTCAGAATCTTTCAATCAATCAATCTATCTATCTTTTATTTGTCTATTTATATGTCAATCAATCAATTTATCTAAATATTTGTATATGTATATGTCTATCATCTCTCTATCAATTTCTCTATCTATCTATCTGTCTATATATATTTTTATCTATATATTTATATATCTTTTGTTCTATCTATCTATTTGTCTATCTATCTGTCAACTTAACTATATATCTATTTATCTATTTGTATACATATCTATGTATCTATCTGTCTATCTTTCTGTAATTATCTTCATATCTTTTTAACTATATATATATATATATATATATATATATATATATATATATATATTTCTATATATTTCTATATCTATATCTATATATCTTTTAATCCATCTGTTTTTCATCTATTAATATATCTATATATTTATCTATTTGTCTATAATCTAGATGTTTATTTATCTATCTACCTATCTATCTTACTATCTATTTATCTATTGCTCTATTTAATAGTCTATCTATATATTTTTCTATCTAACTATATCCATCTATTTATCTATAAATTTATTCATTTATATATCAGCCTATCTATCCAACTTTTTAACAATCTATCTATTCATCTATCTATCAGTCTATCTATCCGTATATCAATCCATCTATTTGTCTATCTTTATCTTTGTCTTTATATCTGTCTCTCTATTTGTATATCAATCTATCTTTTTTTCGACCTATTTATCTAAGTACCTATCTAATTGTCTATCTTTCTGTTTGTTTATCTGTGTGCTTATCTATTAATCTATCTATCTACCTGTCTGTCTATCTGTCTATCTATCTATATGTCAATCTATTTGTGTATCTATCTATCTATCTATCTATATGTCAATCTATTTGTGTGTCTATCTGTCTATCAGACTACTAATCTATCTGTCTATCTCTCTATTTATCTTTCTATCTATCTGTCTATCAACCTATCTATCCATTAATCAATCAATCAAACTGTCTATCTATCTTTATTTATATCTATCTTTCTATCTTTTTATATATTTTTCCATCTATCTATCTATCTATATGTCTATCTATCTATCAATATATCATTCTATACGTAAGTCTATTTATTTATATGTCTAGATATCTATTTGTCAATCTATATGTCTGTCTATTTGTATGTCTATATGTCTGACTATCTCTCTATTTTTCTATCTATATATATGTCTATCAATCCATCTATCTTTTTGTCTATCTATCTGTTAACTATTTATATAAATATATATCTAACTATCTAACCATCGATCTACATATCAATATGTCTATCTATATAACTATCTATCTAACCATCATTATATTTGTTTGTATGTCTATCTATATTTCTATCTATATGACTATCTATTTGTCTATCTGTCTATCTATCTGTCTTTCTATATGTCTATATATCTATCTGTCTATCTATCTATATATCATATGTCTCTCTGTGTGTCTATCTCTCTATCTATCTATTTGTCTATATGTTATCTATTTGTCAATCTCTCATTCTGTCTATTTGTCTCTCTATTTTTACATCTATCTAGTTATCAATCTATCTGTCTATCTATCTATCTATCTACCTATCTACTCATCTATCAATGTGTTTATATGTATGCCTATCTATCTATCTATCTGTGTCTACTATCGACTATCTATCTATCAATTTATCTTTATGTCTATTTTTCATTCTATATATCCATCTATCTGTCTATCTATCTATCTATCTATCTGTATATCTATCAATCAATCTATCTACCTATATATTTATCTATCTATCTATCAATCTATTCATGTGTCCATCTAATTATCTATTTGTATAACTATTTATCTATATATTTGTTTATATGTCTGTCTATTTAATTATCTATCTATCTATCTATATGTCTATCTATAAGTTTAACTATTTATCTATATATTTATCAATCTATCTAATTATTTTTATATCTATCTATCTATATATTTGTCTTTTTATCTATCTATTTGTTTATCTATATATCTATTTATCTATCTATCATTCTATTTATCTCTCTAACTAACTATATATCTATCTACCTGTCTATCTATTTGTATAACTCTTTTTCTATCAATCTATCAATATATCTATATATCTGTTAAATTATCTACCTATCTATACATATATCTATATATTTGTTTATCTATTTGTTTATCGATCTATATATCTACATATCTATTTGTATATTTATCTATCTATCTATTTATCTATCTATGTGTCTATATATCTATATATCTATCTATTTAGCTATCTATCGATTTATTTTTCTATCTATTTTTATGTCTATCTATCTATTTTTCTGTCTATAGATTTGTTAGTCTATATTTTTATTTATATATCTATATGTCTTTCTATCTAACTCTATATCTGTCTATCTATCTATCTATCAATCAATCAATTTGTCTGTCTATCTATATATCTATCTCTCTATCATCTTTCTATAAATTTGTCTATCTTTCTGTCTTGTAATATATCTTTTAATTATTCAATCAATCTATCTATTAATCTGTCTATCAACCTATTTATCAATGTGTCTACTAGTCTATTTATCTATCTGTTTATCTTTTTGTCTATCTATTTATGTATGTATATATATGTCTATCTATCTATCTATATATCTGTCTGTCTGTCTGTCTGTTTGTCTATATATCTATCTCTCGATCTATCTTTCTATCAATTTGACTATCTTTCTATCTTGCAATATATATTTCAATCTATCAATCAATCTATCAATCAATCTGTCTATAAATCTATTTATCAATATGTCTACTAATCTGTCTTTATATATGTCTATCTATCTATCTATCAATCTATTTGTTATCTTTTGATATATTGATTTTGCTATATAACTGTCAATTTATCTGTCTAATATCTCTCTATCTCTATATCTATCTATCAGTCTATCTGTTTGTGTATCTATTTGACCATCTATCTATCCAATCTATCTATATATAAGTCTATTTATCTGTCTATCTATGTGTTTGTTTATCTATTTGTCTATCTATCTAGAAATCTAACTATCAATCTATCTATTTATCTATTTGTCTATCTGTCTTTCAAATAACTATTTATCTATTTCACTAGGTCTTTCACCTTTCTATCTATAAATCTATCATTTTGTTTTTATGTCTGTCTATTTATTTGTCAATTTATCTATCTATCCATTTATCTATCTATATGTTTATCCATCTGTTTATTTATTTGTCAATCTATTTGTATATCTGTCTATCAATCTTTAATCTGTCTAACTAACTAACTAACTATCTATCTATCTATATGTCTGTCTATATATCTATATATGTTTCTATTTATCTACCTATCAATTTATCTATCTATCTATCTACATATATATCTATTTATCTAAATGTCTATCTATCTGTCTATCAATCTATCTTTCTATTTATCTGTCTAACTATCAGTCTATCAATATATAATCTAACAATCTATCAATTTATCTATATATCTATCTATGTATGTCAAACCATTTATCTATCTGTCTATTTATCTAATGAACTATATGTTTATCTATCTATCTATCTATATGCCAATCTATCTATCTATTTATCTGTCTATCCTTTTTTCAATCTATTTGTATATCTATATGTTTATCTATCTATCTAATAATCTATCTATCTAACTATATTTCTATCAATCTTCATATCTATCTATCTATCTATTTTTCAATCTATCTATCAATCTATTTATAATCAATATATCAATTTGCCTATCAATTTGCTTATCAATCCATCTATTAATCTCTATACCAATTTCTGAATCAATTTGTGTGTATATATATATATATGTCTATCTATATATCTATCTGTCTCTTTCTATTTATATATCACTCCATTAATCTATTTGTCTATCTATCTATCTATCTATTTATTTATCTATCTATATATCTCTTATCTATATATATATATCTATTTACCTATTTGCCTATCATTATATCTTTTTGTATGTCAATCTTTCTATCTATTTTTCTATCTGTCTATAATATATCTGTCTATCTATCTATCTTTATTTCTTATTATCTTTTTGTCTTCTATCTATCTGTATATCTATCTAACATGTATATCTTTCTATCTATCTACCTATCTATCTTTTTTATATATTTGTTTATCAGTCTTTTTATCTTTCTATGTATCTATCTATTTGTATAAAGTCTATCTATTTATTTATTTATGTCTATATATTTGCCTATATTTCAATCTATTTATCTTTCTCTCTATCTATATGTCTATCTATCTAACTATTTTTTTGTCAAACAATCTATTTTTCTTTATGTATAACTATGTATCTTATAATTGTGTATTTATCTCACTATCTATCTATTTATATATCTTTGAATTTGTATATCGATCTGTCACTCTATATATCTAATTATTTATGTTTCTATATATCAATGTATTTATTTATCAATCTATCTATCTATATATATAACTATCTATCTACTTATCTATCTGTATGTTTATCTATCTATCTATCTAACAATCTATTGATCTATCTATCTATCTATCTATCTGTATAACTAAATTTTTATCTATCTATATATCTATTTGTCTATCTATGTTTATATATATATATATTCATCTATATATTTGTCTATCTATATGTCTATATATCTGTCTATCTATCTATATATCTATTTATTTGTCTGTCTGTCTTTCTATCTACATATCTATCTATTTGTTAAACTATCTATCTATTTATTTATCATACAATCTATCTATCTATCTATCTAAATATCTATTTGTCAATCTATCTATCTATTTATGTTTATATATGTCTATTTGTCAATCTATCTATCTCTTTAAAAAATCTTTATATCTTTATGTCTATCTATTTTTGTATCTATATGTCTATCTATATGTATATCTATGTATATGTATATTTGTCTATGTATCAGTTTATTTATCTATTTATCTAACTATCTATCTATTTATGTGTCACTCTATCTATCTATCTATCTATCGATGTATCTATTGTCTATCTATATGTCTATTTATCTGTCTATATATCTATTTATCTATCTGTATATGTATCTATCTCTCTATCTATCTTTATATCTATCTCTGAAATATCTCTATCTATCTATCTATCTAACAATTTATCTATCTATCTATCTATATATCTATCTGTCTATCTATCAATCTATTTATCGGTCTATCTATTTATATATAAGTTTGTATATCTTACTATTTATCTATCTATCTTTTTGTCTATCTTTTGGTATATCAATATAATTATCTATTTATCTATCAATTTATTTGTCTATCAATCTATATAGCTATTTATCTATCTATATGAATATCAACCTGTCTATTTGTCTGTCTATCTATCTATCTTCCTATCTATCTGTCTATCTGTCTATCTATATGTCTATATATCTATCTATCTATATATCTATTTTTTTATTTATCTATAAATTTATATGTTTATCTATCTATATATTTATCTACCTATATAACTATTAATATGACTGACTATCTTTCTATCAATCTGTCTATCTATTAACTATCTATCTGTCTGTCTATCTGTATATCATTATATCTATTTATTTATTTATCTATCTATCTATCTATATATCTATTTGTCTGACTATCTATCTGTCTATTTATCTTTCGATCTAGCTAGCTATCTATCTATCTATATGTCTATATATCAATCTATTTATCTATTCCCATCTGAGTCATGTTGGTGCCTAGAAAAGTTAACTCAGGGAATTGAGATAGATATCGATTTTAAATTGAGAATAAAGAGGCAGAATGCTTAGTCATATTCATTGTTATATCCGAGTTGGTATTCATATATTGCATCAAATAAAAAAAGTTTCTATGTTTGACTGTGATAATCAAATAACTAAGCATTCAAATTTGATATATAATAAGAACTTAAGCATATTGAAATTGATTGTCATTTTATTATAAGTAACATCTAATATAATCTGTATGTAAGGTTGCTATTGCTTACACTTATTTTTATGATGGCTAATCATATAGTCTCATATCAATTTTAATCTTAGCTAGGTTTGTCATTTCGATCAATATTGACATTTATAAGTATGTCATCTTTTATTTCAGCCAACAGGTTTGATCGTGCGATAGAACTATACACACAAGTTTTCATTTTTACATGATCAGAATGTTGTGTATTGGGCCAATCATGCAATTGCCCATGCCAAACTAGAAGAAAATGGGTGTGCTGTAGAAGATGCTTCCATGGCTATCAATTGTGATCCTTACTATTCCAAGTCACATAATGCATCATGAGTCTGCTGTGTATAATTTTATTCTTCTTCCTCCTAATATTTGATTGAAATTACAGGGTTATTACCGACGTGGTGCTGCATATCTTGACATGGGGAATCACAAAGAAGCATTGAATGACTTTCAGCAGGTTCCACTCATATCAATAAGCTTGGTTCACAAACTTCATCCATCTTGAATCAATACCATGTTTGAAGCTATTTCAGTCAACATATTTGATGATCATGAACACCATGGGTCTCTTTCATCATAACTTCTATGATGAACATGAATCAGGTTAGACAAATTTGTCCGACGAATTGAGATGTTGCCCAGAAGTTTGAAGAGTGTAAGAAGGCAGTAATGAAGCTCAAGTTTGAAAGAGCCATAGCCATGCCCGGATCTACATGGAAGTCTGCAGCAGATTCAATTGATTTTCATTCTATGGAATCACCTAACCTATATGAGCTGCTCATAGTCTTTTATTTTTTATTTATAGGCTTGGGTTTCTCTTGTATTGTAGTTACAATACAAGTAAATATCTTTTTCTTTATATTACAAGTTGTGACATGGTGTGATAGTAAATATCTTCTCCTAAGTTAATAAGCCTTGAGTTTGAGATATCAAACTCTCTTAGATCCCGTGTCAAGTAAGAACCTCATGTACTAGGTATGGTCTTTATCATCATACTTATATTGTAGGTCCTTATATATTTTCATAAAGATTAGTTATTTTTGTATTCTTTTTGCACAAATATATTTTATTTTGAAATTTTTATTAGATTTAGTGAGGTGAAGTTTGTGTTGTTGCATATTTAATAATTTTGGCTTTGCATGATTTTGTATACAACCTATGATGAAAATTATTATTCTAGGCCAATAATAAAATATCATGTATTAACTTTTATTTTGAATTATTATAGTTTTTGTTAAACTTGAATTTTTTATGTATGTTTTAATGATGTTATTTTTGAGATTTATTGCCTAGTGAGATGAGACATAATACATAAGGATAAATTGATGATCAAAAAATAATCAATATGAAAAATGTTGAATATTAATAAGTTTATCTCCTAATTTTCTAGTTGTCTTGTTTATACAAGTCTACTCAAAAAATTAGTTTTATTCTTATTTTAATTTTATTTTTTCTTTTTAAATTTCTAGTGTTGTTCTTTGAGAGCCTACAATGCAAGATTTTCCTAAAATGTGATATATAAAGTAAGGTGCTTTTTATCTTGCATATAATTTATATAAAAATATGAGTAATGTTGGTTTTTATTTTGGCAGTAGTGGCAGTGGAGGCACCAGCAGCAATGGAAGTAGTGGCAGCATTGGCAACAACGGCAGCATCAGCAGCAGCGACAGCATCGGCAACGGCAGCAGTGATGGCAGCGGCGGCAGTAGGCCGCGGCTGCAGCACCGGCAGCACTGACATAACTGGCAGCACCAGTCATGCCGGAAAGGTGGCAGTAGTTGCGGCAGCTGCGTGAGAACCACTAGTGGAGGAAGCACCGGCAGCATAGTCAGCAGCAGAAATAGTAGTGGTAGTGGAAGCAACGGTAGAAGTAGCAACAACGACAACAAATGTGGTATATACATATGTATATAGTCAGTATATATGTACATATAATACTTAGTATATATGTAGTATTTTATGTACATATATACTGAGTATATATGTACTTAGTATATATGTATGCATAATACTGCAATTTATCTGTACATATACTATAGTAATATATTTACGAGTGAAATGCTAGTATATATGTACATATTTACTGTAGTACTATATATTTATCAAAACATAATTTTTTTTATATATTTTGATTTGATTGAGTGGTTTAAATTTCTTACAGATATAGTACTGTATTATTTCTCATACAAAGCTCGTATTAGCGAAGGGATTTTTCAATAGACATGACATACTGAGACTTGGATAGTTTTTTCACAGCAAAAAGTTGGTGATCGGAGGAGCAGAGGGAGAGAAAGCAACATCAATGCATGGATAGATTATACTTTATACACTGTTGACAGTTAAATTGATTAATAAGAAGTAATATAATTTTGTTATTTTTTTTGTTTTAGTTATTTAAAATATTGTATTAGAATAAGTTAATAACTGAATTTTTTTTGTTTAATTTAAAATTTTCATTTATTGTTTCTGCTTTATTCAATTTAATACAACAATTTTAAATTATTTAATTAAATTATTGTTGAAGCTGCATTAGAATCAACTTTAATTTGTGTTTGTTCATTTCTATAATAACTGTTAATATATATTTGTGAATTTGTTTGTGTGTCTCCAAATTTTTTGGTTAGAGTTTTAGCCTATTATAGGTATGTAAAAACGTATTATCAGTAGCAATCACAGTGACATCGGTGACGGCGACAGTAGCGGCAGCATCGGATGTGGCAGCGGCATCCATGGTGGCCGTGGTAGTAGGGGGGCTGTAGCGGCGATAGCACCGGGGGCTGCAGCGGCGACAACAGCGGGGGCTATAGTGGCGACAGTAGTGGGGGTTGCAGTGGCGACATCGGCGACAGCAGTGGTAGCAAAGGCAGCGACAACAGCGCCGACATCGGCAATGGTATTAGCAGCGACAGTGGCAAAAACAATGACAGCAGCAATGGCAGCAGCGGTAGCGAGAGTAGCAACAACACCAAATGAGGTATATACGTACGAATAATGTCAGTAAATACGTACATATAATAATACAATATTTTATGTACGTATATACTATGTATATTTGTACTCTGTTTATATGTGCACATAATACTACTATTTTTATGTACATATACTATATTAATATATATATGAGTGAAATACTAGTATATATTTATATATATACTGCAAGATTATATATGTATCAAAAGATAACTTTTTTTAATTTGACTGGGTTGTTTAAATTTTTGACAGATATGATACCGCATTATTATTCATACAAAGCTTTTATAAGTGATGAAATTTTTCACTACACATTACGTGTCGTGACTTAGACAGTTTTGTCACAAAAGAAAAAATGATGATCGGAGGAGTAGAGGAAGAGAAAACAATGTCAATGAATGAATATATTATACACTATGCACTGTCGGCAGATACATTGAAGAATAAGATGAAATATAATTTTGTTATTATTTTGTTTCAATTATGTAAAATATTGAATTAGAATAAGATATTAAATGAATTTATTTTTTGTTTATTATAAATTTCTTATAGTTTCAATTTTTATTCAATTTATTATAAAAATATTAAATTATTTAATTAAAAAATTTTAAAATAATTTAAATTCTGAAATTAATTTTGAAATTAAAATACCTAGCGAAAATTTCCTTGCTAATTTTGCTAGGGAATTTTCCCTAGCTAATTTAGCTAGGGATATATTAAAATTAGCGATAGATTTTTAGTCGCTAAATTTATTTAGCTAAGGACTATATCTGTCGCTAAAATTTATAGACCAGCACTTTAGTTAGGGAATCATCCGTCATTATTTTCGTTTAGTGACAGAAAATATCATTTATCTTACTAATTTAGTAAGGGAATTTGTCTTTTTTAATAAGGGATAAATATCATTTATCATTTATTTTCATTTAGCTAGCGTCGTTATTTTCGTTTAGCGACGGAAAATATATTGTTCGATTGATTGATCCGTCGCTAACTATTTAGCTAGGGACTCTTTCTATCGCTAAATTTTAGCAATAAGATCTTTAAATAGAAAACTTATCCATTGGTAATCAATCGCTATATGTCGTTTAGCGACTGAAAATACCCATTTAGCTAGGGAACTGTCCCTAGCCACATGGGATTTTTATTGTAGTGGAAGACACACACGCATCTACTTTCATCCAAATAAACATACCATCAAAGATAACAGAAGGAAATAATCTAGGGCTTAAAAAATAAACATATAACTCTCTCGGGTATGGTTAGCATCTTCTAGTTCTTTGTCCTCTAGTACTTCACGCAGAAAGAGAACATTGTTACACCTGGGTATGGAGCATAACATTGTACATTTATAAAGTTATAAAGAACACAACACTATGCCACTAGAACACAACACCAACTGGCATTTGCTAGAAATTCACATAACTAGATAATCATGAGCTTATTTTTAAATTACTGAATCATGATTTCTCCAAGATTTCCAGTGAACTACCCATCAAAATATTTTTTGTGTTGCCTAGCTTCATGCATCAATCCATGGTTTATTATAAGAAAGTTAGTAAGTGACAAATAAAAGGGAAATGGAAGTTGAAATGACAACAGCACTACAAGAAAAATCTCATATAGCTTGGGACAATTCCCTAGATAAATGGGCATTTTCCATCGCTAAACAGGATATAGTGATGGATTAACGGCCGAACAGTTCCCAATCTAAAGTTTCATCGCTAAAAATTAGCGAGGCAAAGAGTCCCTAGCTAAAATTTAAGCGACGAAAATAACCATAGCTAAAATATTAATTTCACTAGCTAAATTTAGCAAGTAAAAATTCCCTAGCTAAATTAGCAAGGGAAGATTCCCTAGCTAAATGAGGCTTTCCGTCGCTAAACTTATATAATGATGGATTAACAATGAAAGCTTTCCCAATCTAAAGTGCTCGTCGCTAAAAATTAGCGAGGGAAATAGTCCCTAGCTAAAGTTTTAGCATCAGAAATATCCATAACTACTATAATAATTTCCCTAGCTAAATTAGCAAGGGAAAATTCCTTAGCTAAATTAGCAAGTGAAAATTTCCTAGCTATTTTCATTCCGAAACTATTTTCAAATATTTTATTTATTTTTCAAAATATTTAATTAAATAATTTAATATTTTTATATTAAATTGAATTAAAGCTAGAAGTATAAACAATAATTTATAAATAACAAAAAATAAAATCATTTAATTAATTATTCTGATTTAATAATTTACATAATTTAAACAAAAACATAACAAAATTGTATTTCATTTTATTCATCAATGTATATACCGATAATGCATAAAATATAATCAATCTGTGCACTGACATTACTTTCTTTCTCTGTGCTCCTCAAATCACCATCTTTTTCCTACGACAAAGTTGTCCGAGTCACAGTTCGTCATGTCTAGTGAAAAATCTATTCACTTATACAAACTTCGTTTGGGGAACATTGCGGTACCATATCTGTACGAAATTTAAACCAGCCAATAAAATCAAAATAAACAAATAAAAAAATTATGTTTTGATAAATATATAATACTACAGTATATATATACATATATACTATAATGTATATGTACATATATACTAGCATTTCACTCGTTACATAAATTACTATAGTACATCTACATATATACTGTAATATTATATGTACGTATATACTGAATACATATATACTCAATATATATGTACATTTAATACTAGAGTATTTTATGTGCATATAATATTGTAGTATTATATGCACATATACTACTGTTTATATGTGCCTATATACTGAGTATATAGGCACATATATACTACGGTATATACGTGCGTATATACTGAGTATATATGTACATATATATCGAGTATATATTTACGAATATATAGAGTATATATTTACGAATATATAGAGTATATAGTACGTATATACAGAGTATATAGTCCGTATAAACAGAGTATATAGTACGTATATACCTTGTATATAGTATGTACATACTAAGTATATAGTATGTATATACCGAGTATATAGTACATATATACCGAGTATACATGCACGTATATGGATAGCATATATGTGTGTATATACCTAGTATATAGTACTTATATACCGAGTATATGTCCACATATATACTGAGTATATATGCACGTATATACTGAGTTTATATACACGTATATACTAAGTATAATTGTATGTATATACTAAGTATATGTGCACATATAATACTAGAGTATTATACGTGCATATATACTATAGTATATACGTGCATGTATACCGAGTATATACGTGAGTATATACCGAGCATATACGTGAGTATATACCGAGCATATACGTGAGTATATACCGAGCATATACGCGAGTATATACCGAGCATATATGCGAGTATATACCGAGCATATACGCGAGTATATACCGAGCATATACGCGAGTATATACCGAGCATATACGCGAGTATATACCGAGCATATACGCGAGTATATACCGAGCATATACGCGAGTATATATCGAGCATATATGCGAGTATATACCGAGCATATACGCGAGTATATACCGAGCATATACGTGAGTATATACCGAGCATATACGCGAGTATATACCGAGCATATACGCGAGTATATACCGAGCATATACGCGAGTATATACCGAGCATATACGCGAGTATATACCGAGCATATACGCGAGTATATTCCGAGCATATACGCGAGTATATACCGAGCATATATGCGAGTATATTCCGAGCATATACGCGAGTATATACCGAGCATATACACGAGTATATACCGAGCATATGCGCGAGTATATACCGAGCATATGCGCGAGTATATGCCGAGCATATAAGCGAGTATATGCCGAGCATATGCGCGAGTATATGCCGAGCATATACGCGAGTATATGCCGAGCATATACGCGAGTATATGCCGAGCATATACGCGAGTATATGCCGAGCATATACGCGAGTATATGCCGAGCATATACGCGAGTATATGCCGAGCATATACGCGAGTATATGCCGAGCATATACGCGAGTATATGCCGAGCATATACGCGAGTATATGCCGAGCATATACGCGAGTATATGCCGAGCATATACGCGAGTATATGCCGAGCATATACGCGAGTATATGCCGAGCATATACGCGAGTATATGCCGAGCATATACGCGAGTATATGCCGAGCATATACGCGAGTATATGCCGAGCATATACGCGAGTATATGCCGAGCATATACGCGAGTATATGCCGAGCATATACGCGAGTATATGCCGAGCATATACGCGAGTATATGCCGAGCATATACGCGAGTATATGCCGATCATATACGCGAGTATATGCCGATCATATACGCGAGTATATGCCGAGCATATACGCGCGTATATGCCGAGCATATACGCGAGTATATGCCGAGTATATACGCGAGTATATACCGAGTATATACGTGAGTATATACCGAGTATATTCGTGAGTATATACTGAGTATATGTACACATATATACTAAGTATATATGCACGTATATACTGAGTATATATGCTCATATATATTGAGTTTATATGCCCGTATATACTGAGTATATAAGTACATATATACTGAAAATATATGTACATATAATACTGTAGTATTTATGTACAACTTGAAATTTTATCATATACATCATCATTTGTATTTTGTTGTAATGTAGGAATTTGACCTGAAGTTTGATCTATGTATTATCTTAATCTTTCTATCATAACAAATTTTCAATAATATTGATTGTAATTTCATTTTCCTATCTAATATAATATTCACAATCATAAATACGATAGATGTTAATATACACTAAACACAGTAAAGATTAGAAAATCACGTGACATTTTAGATATCACGAAAAATTTTTATATAATTTTTACAAACTCAATACATCTAGATTCTTCATAACCTCTAAAAAAAGTAGAACAATAATTGATGTATAGTTATTTTAACAAGTTATAAAGACTCATATTTGTAAGACCAACCTATCACTTACCTCTAACTTATTTGAATTAAAAAGTTATTATCTTTAGGTACTTTATAATCATAATTTTATTATAACAAAAATACACATTTTCTTAATATTTAAAAAAAAATTTTAATTAATCATAAATTTTATTTTTTTATTCTTATAATTGATTAATCCCTAATCTAAATGTGAAAACTTTTTATAGTTATACATATAGTAAGATACAATTATTTATAGTTATTTGTTATTATGCATATAGTATATATAGTTATAAATAGATATAAAAAATAAAACATAAAGTTATATATTGATATATTCATATAAGTGGTTATATGTAGTTCTAGTGTTCTACATAAATATATACAACATTATAAACAAATATATATATTTACATATATGTCTACATATATGTATACATAATTACAAATATAGTTATATTTAATTATATAGAGTTTCATATAGTTATACAAATATTTATATATAGGTATACGCATATAGTTTAGTAGCAGATATAATAGATGAAAATTTTTAGATTACGACAAACCTTGCAAAATTTTGATTTAATGCAAACCATGCTAAATTCTACTTCACTTAAAACTCTATCTCATGATTTTGCAAACCTTAATGTCATAAATATATAATACTATAATATATATGAACATATATACTACAATATATATGTACATATGTACTGATATATGTGCACATATACATATATAGCAGTATATATGTATATGTACATATATACTAGTATATATGTACAAGTGTTTATTTGTACATATATACTCAATATAATGTACATATACACTATAGTGTATATGTACAAGCATGTACATATATACTCATAAATTCTTATACATATATACCAGTATATATGTATATGTACATATACACTACAGTGTACATATACATATGTACTCAATCAAGTTCCACATGTAAAATCACTTGGCTACTCAATGGATGTTTTCATCTAGATATAAAGATGCTGCATAGTAATGAATTTTTCCACACATGTAGGTTCATTTAGGAATCATAATGGCTATTAACATTTCAATAGGTTAATTCCACTGATGATCAATAAAAAGCAGTCACAGCTCTAAACAGTGACAACGTAGTCTGCACAAAATAAGAGTGATAAGAACAAACTTGCATTTGCATAGGACAAGAATTTTTTTTTTCATCTCATAGCTTCAGAAGCTAAGGTGTTGTTCCTAGCACCAGGAGGACCATCCAAGCCTTTTACATACCTATAATAGGCTAAAACTCTACTCAACATATTTGGGGAGACACAAATATATTCACAGATATATAAAAATAATTATTATAGACATGAACAAACACAAATCTAACTTGACAGTCATATAACTTCAACAAATATTTAAAAGATGTCTAGAAATGATGTTTAGAGAGAAAGAGAGTGCAAAAATAAAATATTTCAGAAATAATGAAGATAATAGAAGCTCGGCCTTTTTTTGATCCAGTTGAAATCAATTAATATGGGACCCATGCATTGGAAGGAACGTTGCAATGATTGAATACTTTGAATCATATTTTTTTGTGCATTTCACATCAGATGTTCTGAAAAGATTCTTTATTAGGTTAATCTGTAAAGCAAAGAATAAAACCAGAATAAAAAAAATTGAAGCCTCCAAAAAAATCTCATCTTGTTTTGCTACGGATAGACAAAAATCAAAAATAGTTTGGAAATAATTCTGATACAAAATTATCCTCATAATTAGTTGGAGATTTTGTGCTAGTCTCTCCCATGAGGTTTCACAACTGGATCCCGGACTGCTATTTGTCCCATAAATGCCACTAACTATGACTCTATATAGGACATCTGCTGTTACATTACATTCTTAATTTCTTTCATCTCATCATTCATTTATATAATTTCTTGCATTTCTTTCTTCAAATGTGTAATCTACTCATCCTTCTCTTATTTCATTTCCTACATTTCTTCCTTCAAATTAGTAACCTGCTCATCCTTCTCTTCTTTCATTTCATGCATTTCTTCCTTCTAATGAGATATTTACTCATCATTCTCTTTCATTTTGATATCCATAACTTCAAAACGTTCGTTTGTTTCCATTACTTGTTGTTCGACCACCTCATCCACAATTGTTTTGACAGATGAATTAGAAGCATGACTGCAACAACAAAATTCCACTCCCTTTGAGCTGATGCCGTACACTCGATACTTATTATGACCTTCTATGATCTCCAAATATATAGGATCATAGTCAATTAGTTGAAGATCCATAGAACCCTCAACTTGTTGAGAATCAACTATGCCATATTCCTCCATTAGTTTATGTGATAAAACAGAAGAAAAATACTATTATATATATACATAAAATAAATTTAATATTTTTTATTCCAAACAACTTTAAAAATTTATTGTAGCACTATAAAATTTTATTAATATGACAGATTTTTACAGCAATCATCCAAGACTTGTTGTCAACAAATTGACCATCCACTTTATTCACATGTATCTTCCTGAAAATCTCAAAAAAATTGGGATCTAGACTGAATTCTCCAGTCTATAGTATGTATTTATTAAGTCATAAAATAACGAATGATAAAAAATTTTACCAAAATTAATAAAACCATGAACATATTTTATTTTTTTAGATATTAAGGCAACCACTAAATATATAAATGTTTAAAATTTTAAAATTATACCAAATCTCGAGCATGCTCAATGATCAACTTTGACCCTCCTGTGTGGCTAGACATTTTTGTACCTAGTTTGGCTAACTTAGTTCATCAATTTATGCTGGTAATCTATGATTTTTGTCTTCACATATTGCTCCTCCCAATACTTAAACCACTCGAGCCAATCATCCTCAAATATAAAATCAGACCTTTCTTTTATATTCTTAATTTAGGAAAAAAAATCAGAATACCATTCAGCAGCTTTGCTCTTCCACACAATGACTTTATCTTTCCATCAAATTTATGTGCCCATGTGTACTAATTCTATATATAAAAAAATCACAAACGAATTTATATTAATAATAATGACATAATTATTTACAGCTTGAATAATAACCAACATAATAGTTAACTAATTATATAATTAATTTTCAATGCTTTTGTTTCGTTATTTTTACCTGAAAGTCATTAAAATAAGACTATTTTATCGATTCAGAAACTTTCTTCCATGAGGAAGCTTTAGAATCAATAATTTTCTTGAAAGACTTTGTAATTATAGTCGAATATTTGTGAGTTGGAATAAAACTATATAAATAAATAAATAACATTGAAAATAAGAAAATCATAAATATATATATATATAACCACTAACAATAACATAAAAATTTATTATTCAAGTCATATTTACATATTTCTTATACCTCCTATCTACAATCTCAATTTCTAATTTAGCACTGAATGCATAGGAAGACAAAACATTTGTTGGTGTCGATGGTTTAGTAAATGGGGAAACTATATTTGTAAAATGTGGGGTAGAATATAGATATGGATCAAAAGTGTGTGTAGGAAGTACAATGAGTGGTTGGCTAATATCTGATAAAGGCGATATTAAAGGTATCTATGATGATGATGGTGATAGAAATGGAGATGATGATTGTGATGTTGAAGTCTCGAAATGGTGGATATGAGATGGTACTGAATTTGCAACATGATTTAAAATACTAGATGAATTTGGTTCATTTATACATCCACGTCCTTTTGGCACCATCTGCTATAAAAAAACATAGAACAAATAATAGAGATATGATGAATAACCATGCATTTTAGAATAAAATAACCCAATAGATTTCAACAAAATATAGAAAGTCTTTGATAGTTTAATATTATAATACAATTATAATTGTTAAATTATTGACATCTCTATCTTTCTCCAACGTGTCTTCTGACATTTCATCTGATTCCAATATAAGTTCCAACTCATCTTCAAATAGAAATTCATCATCTTCAATTTCTATTAGGTCACCATTTGAGTCACATAAATTTTCTGGATCTTCATCAACATGTATAGGCTCAATATTATTTATGTCATCTTCTTGGAATACTAGTGCATTAGCTAAGTATGCACTTCTTTATTGCGTGTTGGTACTTCAAAATTTGATCTACCTTTGATTTTGCAAATTGCCCACCAATCACTTTTATCACGAGATAAACTTGATTTTGTATAATAATATACTTTAGTGGCTTGAACTACCATAATAAATGGCTCATATCGATTATATCTGTATTTATGGTTAACATCCACTAGTTATAATCCCAATGAATCTGTGTACCCACATTACGTGTAGGATCAAACCACTCACACTTTAATAATACAATCGTATTATTTTTGAGTCCAGGATACTCCAACTCAATAACTTTTGTGAGTTGACCATAATAATCAATCTCATCTGCACTATAACATGATCCTTTAATGCATACACCATTATTCATTGTTGTTTTAGAAGAACCATGCCTGATTATGTGAAATTTATATCGATTGATAAAATACCCAGGATAGGTTGTCACATATCTAAATGGGCCTTTACTTAGATTCTGAATGAAAATATTAGAATCTTCATTTGAAGGATAATTTGCACTTGGCATAAATTAAACAAATGAAGTTAACAAATAAAAGATACTAATAAATTAAATAATTCAAAAATTTAAAACTTAATAATTCTCACATAATTTTTGAATTAATTCACAAATTTGGTTTCTAGCATATAATCGACATCATTGCTTGAAATTGCGGGTTGTCTATATTTTAACTATTCAACATAAATACTGTACAAATATAAAAAGAGAGATAAAAATGTATATCAATTTCTAATTTTTACTATTAAAAACAAAATTATACTATGAGTAAACCTAAAACCATTTTGGGTGTATATACTCAATATATGGTGCAACCTCCTCACAATTAAGTAAAACATAGCTCCTAGTTTGCTTTCTACTCTTTATTTTTCATACTTCTTTTCTTTTTTCTTCCATATGCTCTTTCAGGGTGCTTTAATATAGCTAGTTTGTCCATAGAATCATCTTCTGCCATCACATGCCCATCATTTCGAGGCACATCAATTTTTTATATTGACATGATCCTCAAAATAATAAGAACAAAATGATAATGCTTCTTCTATTAAATATGCATTACAAATTGAACCTTCAACTTTTTCATTGTTCCTAATATTCAATTTCAACTTACAAAAATACCCACAACCATAATGCTAGGTTTCAATTATATTAATTTACAATATTACTTTATGTATGAAATAATAAAACATAGTTAATTTTATGTATTTACCTCTCAAAAAGATACAACCACCTGTATTGCACTATACTGCTATTCTTGCTTCATATGCCAAATGGACCGGAAAATGCTTTATTGAGTCAAAAAAGCTGAGTGGGAATATCTGTCCAAGCATGTCATGTTTTTTAATTATGGTTGTAGTTAGCTGTTTGAAAAATAAACTAAGTTCTGTAAGGACCTTCAAAATACATGGGAGAATTAATTCACGGAATACAATTGGTATTAATCTTTATATAAATACATCACAGTCATAACTTTTCATTCGAAATAACATAAGATTCTTCATATCCATGCATCTACCCATATTTGACACATATACATTAGGGAATTTCAAATTTTAACTCATTCACACTATATTTGTCCTGCTTTCTTATCAAGTATGTAACAAGCTTTAGGGAATGTTCCTATTGCATCATTAAGTTTCAATTCATGATGCCGACACTATCATTCAGCTCTTGTCTTGAATTTAAAGTGTTTTTGTTTTTTCATCTACATTAAGGATAGTATTGAAAATATTGTCTAACACATTTTTTTCAATATGCCATCCAAGTTATGATGAATTCAATTGGACTTCCAATAGGGCAAGTTTTAAAAAATACTAAGTTTTCTCTGGCCAAATAATTTGCATATTGGTCCATTAGTTCCAGAAGCATCCTTTTCAGTTATCTTCTAAAAACCCAAACTTTGAATCTTTGTCATAAAATCATTTTTTAAATGTATAGCTGGTGCAACTGTCATCATAGTTTTATTTTTCATAATACTTTTCTATTTCTTCAGAATGGATGATTCGCAGTAGAAACTTAAGATTGTATCTAAGCATTACTGTTTACCAGTAAATTTGAAAGTAAATGCATCAAACATTTTCATGCAATACGGGCATGCGAATCATTTTATAGTACTTCAGTCAGATAACATTGAATATGCAGGAAAGTCACTTATCATCCACATAAGTGCTGCCCACATAATAAAAATTTGCTTCATTGTGATATCATATATATTCATGCCAACATCCCACAAATGATTTAACTCTGCTATTAAAGGCTACAATAAAATATCCAGCATGTCTTTCGGATGTTTTTGCCCTGGAACCAATATAAAAAAAACATATATTGCTCCTTCATACACAATCATAGAGGAATATTATAAGGTATTACTATCATTGGTCATGTTGAATATTGTCCAGATTACCCAAATAGCTGAAATCCATCAGTACAGAGATCCAATCTCACATTTTGACTTTCAACTGCAAAATCTTGATGTATATCATTAAAATGCTTCCAAACAAGTGAATCTGATTGATGATGCATTACCCCTTCTTCAACCTCATGCTCAGAATTTTACCTCATATTATTTGCTGTAGTATTTAATGCATATAGTATTTGCAATCGAGGAATTAAAGGAAAATAATACATCTTCTTAAATGCAACTGTCAATTTTTGTCGCATATGTGCAACACGAGGTGTATTCTTAACCCGATGATGATCATAAAACTTACAGCTAATTAAATCACTATCACCACACCAATATACCATACATCCATTGAAACAACAATCAATTTTTTCCACTGATAGACCCATTCCTCGTAGTTACTTCTTAGTGTTAAAAAAGTTGTTAGTGACCAAATAGTATCTATTTGATGCTTCTTCACTGCAAGAAATTATTCAGTACCCCCATTTTAGTCAATGTTCAGAGCTATTATACTCTATCCATGATATATCCAAACAAAATAATTTGATACAAAGTCATATTTAGCAAAATAGTATCCTATAGTGTTTACATCATGAAAACAAATAAACATCCACTTGTGATGATTACATGGACACTTAATTTTTTATCCAACCATCCATCTCGATTGACTACATGCAAAATTGATGAATGTTTCAATCCCACTCAAAAAATCTCTATTCAAATTTCCATTCATAAACCTTTTGTGCATCCATAGATGATTTAAACTCATTGTCTTGTTTTATTTACAAATAATAATGCTCAATCATTATTTTGAATTAAACATTCAATTACTTCAAAATATACTAATAATTAAATAAAATTAGTTACAGATGAATATTTAAAATTAAATATCATGAATATTGAGGCATTGCATTGCAAGAATCTATATGAATAGATAAAGCAAATTTTAGCATGTTAAATATTAATAGATATTACTCTATTACTAGATAAAGAGAGCAAAATGCAATAGTGGACAAGAAAGGAAAGCAAAAAAGAGTGAGATTTAATGTTTGAAGAGAAAGAGAGGGAGAGAGAGAGAGAGGGAGAGAAAGGAAGAGAGAGAGATAAAGGGAGAGATAGAGAGAGAAAGGGGGAGAGAAAAAGGGGTAGAGAGAGATAGAAAGGGGGAGAGAGAGAAAGGGGGGAGAGAGAGGGTGAGAGAAATGGAGAGGGAGAGAGAGGGAGAGAGAGAGAGAGAGAGAGGAAAAGAGAGAGAGAGTGACAAAGAAAGAAAAAGAGGAAGCGAGTGACACAAAAAGAATGAGAGAGAGAGAGAGGCACAAAGAGAATGCAGTGTTAGAATGAGGAATTACATAAAAAGATAAAAATTTTCTTATATAGAAACCTATCAATTATTACATATTTTGTCAAATATAAGTTCATATATGTGCCTGAGGCCCAAGGTGTGGGATTAGGTAAGAGAGAGACACTTATTTGTATTATACCATATATGAGCCTGATCAATGGACACTCTCATGCTATGTGCTTACATATTGTTGAATTTATATCTTTTGTCATTTAATATCAAGTTAGTGCAACAAATACGTATTCTCCCATATATAATTATATGTTTTTATACATATAGTATATGTAGCTATAAATAGTTATATATGGTTAAACATAAATAGACAGATAGATTGAAAAATAGATGAATAGATAGATAGATAGATAGACAGATAGATAAAAATAAGTTAGATTGAAAAATTGATGGATAGATAGTCAGATAGATAGAATGATAGATTGACAGATAGATAGAAACATAGATAGACGGATAAATAGACAGATAGATAGACGGATATATAGATCGATAGATAGATGGATTGATAAATGGATAATAAATGGATAGAGAGATGGATAGATAGACGGATAGATTGATGGATAGAAAGATAGATTGATTGATTGAGAAATAAATAGATTGATAAATGAATAAATAGATAGTTAGTTAGATTGAAAATAGACTGATAAATAGACTAATAGGTAGACGGATAGTTAGGTGAATAGATAGATTTTTAGATATATAGATAGGTAGAAAGATAGACAGACAGATAGATAGATATATAAATATATAGATAAATAGGTAAACAAATAAATAAAGACTGATAGATAGACAAATATTTAGATATATAGATAAAAATTTAGACAGATAAATAGACAGATAGATAGATATATTGATAGATAGATCGATAGACATATAGTTAAAAAGATAGATAAATAGATAGATAGATAGACAGTTAGATAGATAGAAAGATAGAAAGATTGATAAACAGATAGATAGATATTTAGTCGGATAGATTGTAATATAAATCGACAAGTAGATAGATAGATAGATAGACAAATAGATAGACATATTATCGACAGATCAATAGATAGATATATAGATGGATAAATAGACATATCGATTGATAGACATATAGAAAGACAGATAGATTGAAAGATATATAGACATATAGATTGATAGATAGATAGACAAGAATACATACATAATACAAAAGAAAATATATAGATAGACAGATAAACAACAAACATACAAATAAATAGACAGATAGATTGAAAAATAGATAGATAGATAGATAGGAAAAATAAAAAGATAGACAGATAGAATGATAGACAGATAAATAGATAGATAGATATACTGATTGATAGAATGACAAATAGTCTGATAGAAGACATGGAGATATATAAATATATACATAGATAGATAGAAAGGTAGATAGATAGAAAAATAGATAGACAGATAAATAGACAGATAGAAAAATATATAAATAGAAAATAGACAGATAGATAGACAAATAGATAGATAAACTGATAGACATACAAATAGATAGATAGATAGACAGATAGATACATTTAGAGATAGATAAATAGATAGGCAAGACATATAGATAGAAAGATAATGAGATAGATAGACAGACACATAAATAGATAGATATATATATATATATATGTAGATATAGAGAGAAACAAATAGATAGATAGACAGATAGACAGATAGATAGATAGACAGATAGATACATTTAGAGATAGATAAATAGATAGGCAAGACATATAGATAGAAAGATAATGAGATAGATAGACAGACACATAAATACATAGATATATATATATATATATATATATATATATATATGTAGATATAGAGAGAAACAAATAGATAGATAGATAGACATATAGATAGTCAAATAAATATATTGATAGATAGACAGACAGATAGCCATAAAGTTAGATAAGCTAGTAGATATATAGAGAGATATATAGTTAAAAAGATAGAAAGGCTGATAGATAGACAGGCAGATAGAGCCTATCTATCTAGATGGAGAGATATATAGACAGGCATATAAACAGACACAAATATAGACAGATAAAAAGATAGATAGATAGATGGAGAGATAGATAGATAAATGGATAGATAGATGGATAAAGATATAGATTTATTGACAAATAGATAGATGTATTGTTAAATAGATTATTAGGCGTATAAATAGATAGAGAGATAGATGGATAGATAGAAAGAAAGATAGATGGATATTTAGATGGATAAATAGACAGATATATATACATATATATATGGATAGATAAATTGATTGATAGAATGATAGATAGTCATATAGTATGACAGATAGATCGATGTATAGATAGATAGTCATATAGAATGACAGATAGATCAATATATAGATAGATAGATAGAGATATAGATAGACATACATATTGATAGATAGATAGATAGTCAAATAGATAGATAGATAGATTGATTGATAGACAGAAAGATAGAGAAAGAGATAGATAGAGATATAAATAAATAGATAGACAAATATATAGACAATAAATCGAAGATAGATTGATAGATAAATATATATATATATATATATATATATATATATATATATATATATATAGATAAAAAGAATGATAGACAGATTGATATACATATTGATAGACAGATTCATAGACATATAGATAGAAAGAGAGATAGATAGATATATAAACAAATAGATACATAGACAAAAAGACAATTAGAATCACAGACAAACAGACATATATATAGACATATAAATAGATAGACAATTAGATAAATTGATAGATGATAGATAGATAAATAGACAGACTAAGAGATAGACTAACAGATAAAGAGATAGAAAGATAGACATATAATTAGATATATTGACAAATAGAAAGATTCACAGATAGACAAATAGACAGACAGACACACACACACACACACATATATATATATATATAGACAGACAGATAGACAAACAGATAGACATACAAATATATATTTAGATAGACAGATAGATAGACAAATAGATATATAGATAGATAGATAGAAGAATAGATAGATTGATAGATAGACGGGGATATATAGATGCATAGATAGATGAATACAGAGATTGATAGATCATTGGAAAGATAGCAGATAGATAGATGGATAGTTAGATAGATAGATAGATAGATAGAAAGATTGATTGATAGATAGATGGAAATATTGTTGGGCAGATAGATGGATAGATAGTAGTTAGAAAGATGGATAGATAGATAGATAAAGAGTTGGATAGATAGACAGACAGAATGATCAATAGATGGATAGATAGATGGGTAAATTAATAGATAGATAGATGTATAGATAGAAGGATAGATTGACAAATTGATAGATAGATAGATAAAGATATAGATAGATAGATAGACATATTGATAGTCAGATAGATAAATTGACAGAAAGATAGATAGATTTATAGAAAGAGAATAGATAGTTCGATAAACAAATAGATAGAAAGATTGATAGAGATATAAATAGATATATAGTTAGATAGATAGATAGACATATCAATAAACATATTGATAAAAAGATCAATAGGCAGATAGTTAAATAGATAGATAAACAGATAGATATACACATAATTAGATTGACATATAGATAGATAGACATAAAGATAGATAGATAAATAAATAGATAGACAAATAAAAAGATATATATATATATATATATATATACTCTTATAAATAAATATATAGATAGATTATTAGATTGATAGATACGGAAATAGATAGACAAATATATAAAAAGATATTTTTACACATAGAATGATAGATAGATAGATAGACAGAGAGATACATAAATAGATATATAAAGAAATAGAAAGAAAGAAAGATAGATACATAGATAGATAGATAGTTAGATAGATACACACATATATATATAGAAAGAAAGATAGACAAATAGATAGATAGATAGATAAACATACAAACAGAAAGTTAGATAGATAGATATATAGAAAGATACATAGATAGATAGGTTGATACACAAATTGATAGATAAATAGATATATAGATAGATAAATAGACAAATAGATAGATAGATCGACAAATAGATATATTGATATATAGATAGATAGTTAGGCAGATATATATATATATATAGACAGACAGACAGACAGATAGATAGATAGATAGATAAATAGGCAGATAGATAGAAACATAGATAGATAAACATATAGATATATAAATACATAGATAGACAGTTAGATAGATAGATAGATAAACATGTATATAGATAGGTAGATACATAAATAGATAGAAAAATCAATTAATAGATAAATAAATAGATAAACTGATAGATATATAGAGAGAAGGATAAATATATATATTGATAGATAGATAGAAAAAAAGATATATTTGTATATAGATACAAAGATAGCTAGATAGATCGACATATAGTTAGATAAATAGACATAGACATATAGATATACTAATAGATAGATAGTTTGATAGATAGAAAGATAGACACATAGAAAGACAGTTAGATAGATATATAAATAGATAGTTAGATATATACAAAGATATATAAACATATATATAGACAAATAGATAGTTAGACAAATAAATAGATAAAAAAATAAAAAAATAGATACACAAATAGAAGGATAAATTTATAGACAAATTGATAGACAAAAAAATAGATTGATAGAAAGATATATGGATAAATAGATAGATAGATAGATAGATAGTTTGATAGATAGACAGATAGATAGATATATAGATACACAAATATATAGATAGATAGTTAAATAGATAGACAAATATATAAATAGATAATTAGATAGATAAATTGATATATAGATATTTAGATATATAGACAGATGGATAGCCAGATAGATACACAAATAAATAGACAGATAGATAGTAAGAACAATAGTCATATAGATAGACAAATAGATAGATAGTAAGATAGACCAAAATATAGACAGAAATATGGATAGATATATAGAAAGATTAATAGATAGATAGGAAAATAGATAGAGCTATAAATAGATAGATAGATTGATAAATAGATACATAGACAAATTGATAGACAGATAGATAGACATATAGATAGAGAGAAATAAAAAAATAAAAATATAGATAGATAGATAGAAAGGCAGATTGATAGCCAAATAGATAGAAAGATAGATATACATTTCGAAAAACATATATATTAATAGATAGATATAAAAAAAATTGATATATAGATTGATAGACAATTAAAATGATTTATAATAGATATTTAGATGTATAATTATATATAGATAGACATATTGAAAGACAAAATGATTGATATATAAACAAATAGATAGATTGATATACAGATAGATCTATAAATAGATAGATAGATAGATAAATAGTTAGGTAGATAGATAGACAATTAGTTACATAAATGGATAAATCGATAGAGAGATTGATATATAGTTTGATAGTTAAATTGAAAGATATATTGATTTAGAGATTGAAAGACAGATAGATTGATTCATTGATAGACATATAGATAGATAGACAGATATATAGATAAAAAATAGATAAACAAATAAATAGATATATAGATAGAAAGATACACAAATATATAGATAGTTAGAAAGACAAATAGATAGATAGATAGATATCTAGATAGATAGAAAGATTGATAGATAGATTGATACACAAAAAGATAGATAGATAGATGGACATACAAATAGATAGGTAGAAATACAAATAGATTGAAAAATATATAGATCTATAGATAGACAGATAGAATGACAGATAGATTGATAGATAGAAAGATATGTAGATGGACATATAAATAGAAAGAAAGATAGACAGATAGTTAAACAGATTGATAGAATGATAGATAGATAAATAGATAGATAAATAGATAGATAAATAGAAAGATAGACATATAGATAGACAAATATATAAAAAGATAGATAGAAAGATAGATCGATAAATATATAGACAGACAAAAAGATAGATAGATAGATAAATACATTGACATATAGATAGATTAATAGATAGATACACAGATGGATAGATAAATAGAATAATAGAAAGATAGATAAACACATTGATAGATAAATAGACAAATAGATAAATAGATATATAGATAGACAAACATATAGATAGATATAAAGACACATGGATAGATAGATATACAGATAGATGTATAGACATATAGTAGACATACATAGACATATACATAGACAAATAGATAGACAACTAGATAGATATAGATATATAGACGTATATATTGATAGATAAATAAATAGAATAATATATAGATATAAAAATAGTTAGATAGATTGATAGAGTGATTAATAGACAAATAGATATGTAGATACATAGACAAATACCTAGACAATAGATAGACAAATAGATAGAGAGATAGATAGATAAATAGATAGATAAATAGATAGATAAATAGATAGATATATAGACAGACATATAGATAGAAAGAAAGAAAGAAAGATAGATAGATAGATAGATAGATAGAATGATAGATAGATAAGAAGATAGATAAATAAAGAGATACTTAGAGAGAGAGAGAGAGATAGATAGATAGGTAGATAAATAGACAAATATATAGACAAATTGATTAATAGAATGATATATAGATAGATTGATAGATACACAATTAGACATAGAAATAGACTAACAAATAGTCAAATAGTTAGATAGATTGATTGACACACAAATAGACATAGATATATAAAGACAAATAAATAGACAAATATACATATATAAAGATAGATATTTAAAAAAATCGATAGATAGATTGACATATTGATGATAGAAAGATAGTTATATAGATATGCAAACAAATAGATAGATAGATAGAAAGATAGATAGGCAGATAGAAATATAGATAAATAGACAGAAAGATAGATAGATAGATAGATAGACATATAGATAGATAAGCATACATACATAGACAGAAATATAGATCGATAGATAGATATATAGACAGACAGACAGATAGATAGATAGATAGATAGATAGATAGACAGATGGATTGATTGATAGATAGATAGATAGTCATATAGATAGATAAATAGACATATAGATAGATAGACAGATAGGTAAATAGATAGATAAATGAATAGATAGACTCATAGATAGATAGTCAAATAGATAGATAGATAGATACATAGATAGATTGACATATTTATATAAAGAAAGATAGATAGACAAATAGATAAAAGATAGAAAGATTGAATGATAGAAAGAAAGACATAAATATATGGATAGATAGACAGATAAAGAGATTGATAGATAGAGAGATATCTAGTTGCATAGATAGATCGATAAATCGATAGTTATATAGACCAATAGATAGATGGATATAGTTAAATAGATAGATATATTCTTAGATAGATAGATAGATAGTTAGTTAAATAGACTAATAGATAGATTGATATATAGATAGATAGGTTGACTTATATATACATGGATAAATTGATAGATAAATAGATATATAAAAATATAGAAAGAAATAAAGATAGATAGATAAAAAGGTAGATAGACAAATTTATAGACATATAGATATATAGATATATAGACATATAGATAGATAGTTAGATAGATAGATTAAAAAATAATTAAACATATTGATATATAGATTTATAGATAGATAGTTTGATAAATAGATAAATAGATTGATTAATAGAAAGATAGATAGATAGATAGATTGATTGATCGACAGATAGATAGATAGATATATAGATTGTAATATAAATAGACACATAGATGGATAAATAGAGAGATATACAGAAAGATAGATAGACCGAAAGAAAGACAGATAAATAGTTTGGGAGATAGATAGACAAATAGATTTATAGATATGCAGATAGATAAATAGATAGATAGGTATATACACAACTATATAGGCAGAAATACAAATAGATAAAAAGATAGATAGCATATAGATAGATAGATAATCAAATAGATAGAATGATAGATAGAAAGAGAGATAGACAAATTGATAGACAGATGGATAGACATACATATAGATAAATAGATAGATAAAAAAAATAAACAGATAGACAAATACATAAATTGTTAGATATACACACAGCTAGAAAAATAAATATTTAGATAGATAGATAGACCTATAGTTAGAAAAATAGGCAAATATATAGATAGACATATAGACAAATAGGTTGATAAGCATATAGACTGACCAATATACAGACAAATAGATATGCATATAGATAGATAGATAGATAGATAATATGATAGATAAACAGATAGATATATAGATAGATAGATAGACAAACATATATAGAGAAAATTACATAAATAGATAGATAGACATTTAGATAGTTATATAGAGAGACATATTGTCAGACAGATAAAGAGACAAATAGTCAGATAGATAGATAGACAGGCAGATAGATAGATAGGTTGATAGACAAATTGATAGACAGATAGATAGATAGATATATAAACATATAGAAAAATAATTCAAAAGACATATAGACAAATAAATATATAGATAGATAGACAAACAGATGGACGAATGGATAGACAAGCTTATATATAGATATATAAATTGAGAGACAGACTGAAAGATAAATCCATAGCTTGACACCTTATAGATAGAAAGATAGGTAAATAAAAAGACAAATAGAAAGATATGTTTAGAGATAGATAGACATACAAATATATAGACACATAGAAACACAGATAGAAAGTCATATATATAGACAAAAAGAAAGACTGATAGATAGATAGAAATATAGAAGGATAGATAGATTGATAGAAAGATAGATAGAATGTGGATAGATAGTCAGAAAGATAGATGCAAAGATAGACGGATAGATAGATAGATTGATTTATGAATAGATATATGATTAAATTAATGGATAGATAGTATGATATATAGAAGGATAAAAAATGGTTAGAGAGATAGATAGATAGATAGATAGATAAATTGATAGATTTATAGATAGATAGATAGGTAGATATATAGAGAGATAGATAAGTAGAAAGATAGATAGTTAGACACATAGATACACTAATAAATAGATGGATAGATAGACCGAAAGATAGATAGACATATAGATAGAGACACATATTATAGAGAGATAGATAAAGAGATAGCAGATAAATAGACACATAGATAGACAGATAGATAGTCCAACATTTAGACAAATAATTTGATAGGCACACATATAGACAATCAGATATATAGATAGAAATATAGACAAATAAATAGATATATAGATAGAAAAATAGATTTACAGATAAATAAAAAAATAGATCGAAAGATAAATAGAAAGATAGATAATTAGATAGATAGATAGATAGATAAACATATAGATAGATAGTCAGATAGATAGATAGATACATAGATATATAAGCACATAAATAAATAGATACATAGATCGACATATAGTAGATAGGTAGAAAGACAGATAGATAGATAGATAGACAAATAGATAGATGGATAGATAGACACAGAGATAGACATACAAATAAACAAATAGATAGATATACAGATAGAAAGACACATTTTCAGATACATAGACAAACTTATAGATAAATAGATAGTTAGAGAAATAAACAGATAGATAAATGAATAGATAGATAGAAAAACATATAAATAAACAGAGAGATTAACAAAAAGATAGATAGATACAAAGATAGATAAATGAATTACTAGATAGATAGATAGATATGCATACAGATAGATAATAGAAATAAATATAGATAGACAAACAGATAGCCATATAGTTCAACAGACAGATGCACTGACAGATAGACATCTAGATAGACATGGACATATACAAATATATAGATATATAAATAGATAGATATAAATATAGATAGATAGATAGTTAGTTAGAAAAATAGAGAGATAGATAGACATATATATAGATATACAGATAGACAAATATATAGATAGACTGATTGATAGACAGATAGATAAATAGATATAGAGAGAGAAAGATAAATAGATAGATAGATAGTTATACAGATAGATTGATAGAGAGACAGAAACACAGAGAGAAAAATATATAGATAGAAAAACATATAGAAAGATTTATAGATAGATATATAGATAGATTTATAAATAGACAGAATGATAGATAAATAGACTGATAGATAGATAGATAGATAAATAGATAGATAAATAGATAGACTGATAGTTAGATATATAGACAAACAGATAAATAGACATATAGATAGATAGATAGACATAGAGATAGGCAGATTTATAGAGATATAGATAGATAGATAGATAGAAAAAAAGATAAATGAAAAGATTTATAGAAAGATATACAACCATATTGATTCACAGATAGATAGACAAATAGATAGATAGATTGGCAGACATATAGACACACATTTTGATAGATAGATAGATTGATTGATTCCAGATAGATAGACAGATAGATAGGGTGATAGATAAAACAAAGAGATAGATATATAGTGAAATAGATAGAAATAGAGATAGTTAAATAGATAGATTGTTATGTAGATGGATAGAAAGAATGATATACAAATAGATAGATAGATAGATAGACACACATATAGATAGATAGATAGGCAGACAGATAGAGATAAAGATGTATAGACACATAGATAAACATATACATCAAGATATAGAAAAATAGATATATATTTATATATATATATATACTTATACACAAAAAAAGATAGATAGATAGATAGATAGAAAGACAGATAGATTGACAGACAAATAGATAGATAGATAGATAAACTAATAAATAGATAGATAGATATACAGACAGACAAATAGATAGATAGATAGATAGATAGATAAATAGAAAGATTGATAGAAAGAAAAACATAAAGATAGATATTTAGATATATGGACATAAAGATATATAGACAGTTACACAAACAAGTAACAGACCAATAGACATACAAAATATCAACAAATCGAAGATAGATATATAGAGAGATAGATAAATAGATAGATTATCAAATAGATATACAAAGAGATAGATATATAGATTGATAGACATATAGATAGATATATATAAATATATAGATAGACATATAAAGAGACGAATAGAAAGAAAGATGGATAGATAGACAGAGAGATAGATAGATAGAAATATAGGTAGGTAGTTAAATAGATAGACTATTAGATTTAGAGATAGATAGATTGATAGGAATATATATAGTGAGATATATAGACAAATAGATATATAGATAAATAGATACATATATAGACCAACACATAGATTGATAGATAGACAAATAGATAGACAAATAAATTTATTGACAAATAGATAGACAAATAGATAAATAGATAGACAGACAGATAGAATGATAGATAGTCACATAGATAGATAGAAAAATAGATAGATAGATAGACAAACAAACAGATAGATAAATAGATTGATAGAAAAATAAATATATCCACTGATAGACACTTAGATAGACATATAGATATACACACAGATAGATGGACAGATAAAAAAATAGATAGATATACATAGAATGACAGATATACAGATAAATAGTAAAATAGATTGATAGATGGATAGATAGATAGATAGAAAGATAGATAGATGGATAGAAAGATAGATAGATATACAAATAGACATACAGTTAGACATATAGATAGATAGACATTTTGATAAATAGATAGATAGATACACACACAGATAAGCAAGCAGATAAATATATCGGTAGATAGACAAATAGTTAGACTAATAGATAGAGAGATAGATAGATAGATAGATAGACACATAGAAAGACCAACAGATCGATGAACAAAAAGACAGACAGATTGATTGACAGATAGATATATGGATAGATAGATACATAGATAGACATATAAATAGATAAAATGATTTCATATAGATAGACAAACTAATATAAAGATAAATAGCCCTATAAATAGATAGATAGACAAACAAATAGATAGACTCACATATAGACATATAGATATACAGACAGATAGATAAACAGTTAGTCAAATAGATAGATATACATATTGAAAGATAGATATTTAGGTAGATAGATAGACATATAGATAGACAAATAGATAGACATATAAACAGGTAGACATATAGATAAATAGACAAATAGTTAGATAGACAGATAAATAGTCGGATAGATAGATAGATAGACAGACAGATACATAGATAGATATATAGATAGATAGACATACATATAGATAGATAGAAAGATAGACATATATATTGATAGATATATAATCAGATAGATAGATATATAGATTGACAGATAGATTGATAGATAGATATATAGTCATATAGACACACATATTGAAACTCAGATTGATAGATAGGTAGGTAGATAGAGAGAAGATATATAGATTGACATACTTAAAGATAGACAAACAAATAGACAAATATATAGATACACCAATAAAAAAAGATAGATAGAAAGATAAATAGATAGATAAGTAGATAGATAGATAGATTGGTATATATATATATAAAGAGATATATAGGCTGATAGATGTATAAACACCTAGATAGATCAACAAAAAGAAGGAAAGATAAATAGAGATATACAAATAAACACACATATAGATTGATAGAGAGAGAGAAAGATATATATATATATATATAGACTAACATATTGACAAAAAGTTAGAAAGACATGGATAATCAGATAGATAGATACATAGATAGTTAGATAGTCAGATAGACAGATTGATTGATTTATAGATAAATAGATATATATATATATATATATATATATATATATATATATATATATATAGGTAGATAGACAAATAGATAGATTGATAGATAGAGAAATAGAAAGAAAGATAGATAGACAGATCAATAGATAGAGATATAGAAAGATAGATAGATAGACAAATCTATAGATAGATACATAGATATATAGAGAGATAGAGAGATACATAAAGAGATAGATAGATTGATTGATATATAGTACATAGATAGACCAATATATAGATGGACAGATAGACAGAAAGATTAATTAATAGATAAATATACAAATTAATAAATTGATAAATAGAAAGATAGACAGATAGACCGACAAACAGATAAATAGAATGATATGAAAACAAATAGTATATAGATATGCATATTGATAGATAGAAAAATAGATCGATAGACACATAGGTATACACACATAAAGACAAATAGATAGATATATAGATAAATTGGCAAATATGCAGATAGATAGATAGATAGATATATAGACATACAAATAGTCAGTTAGATAGATAGATAGATATGCAAATACTTATATAGATAGATGGACATATTAATAAAAAGATAGACACTCATATAGATAGACAAATATAATGATAGATATAAAGATAGATAGATAGACAAATAAATAGTCAGTTAGAAACATAGATAGATAGACAAATAAAAGATAGATAAAAAGATTGATAGGTAGACAAATATACATATAGATTGAAACACAGATAGAAAGACAACTAGATAGAAATATAGATAGTCATATATATAGATGGATAGATAGCAGGATAGATAGAATGATGTATAGATAGACAGATATAAAATGGATAGATAGATGGTT
This sequence comes from Sapria himalayana, assembly GCA_029783825.1. NCBI lineage: Eukaryota > Viridiplantae > Streptophyta > Magnoliopsida > Malpighiales > Rafflesiaceae > Sapria > Sapria himalayana. The sequence continues at coordinate 101,114 of JAREIK010003404.1, read as the reverse complement.
AGATAGTTCATTAGATATACCAACATATAGATGGAAAGATAGATAGATAGATAAAAAAATTGTTGCATAGATAGATAAATATATAGATAAATAGATAGATAGATGAATAAATTGACGGACAAATAGTTAGATAGATTCTCAATAGATAGATGGACAGATAGACAGATAAATAGATGGATAGATAGATGGATATACAGATGGATAGATAGGCATCCAGATATATGTATAGATAGATGGATAGATAATCAAATATAAAGAATGATAGATTGATGGATAGATAGATGAATTGATAGATAGATAGATAGATAGACAAATATACAGATAAATAGACATAGATTTATAGATAAATAGATAGATAGATAGATAGACAGTCAAATTGATAGATTAATTGATAGACCTATAGATGGACAAATAGACAAATAATTAATATATAGATATATAGATAGATAGATAGACAAATAGATAGACATATATATATAAATAGATAGATAGATAGATAGATTGATTGATTGATAGTTTGATAGACAGATTGATAAACAGATTGATAATGAGATTGATAGAAATATTGATAGACAAATTGATAGATAGATAAATAATAATAGACAAATTGATAGACAAATTTATAGATTGATAGATAAAGATTTATAGATAAATTGATAGACAGATTGATAGATGGATAGATAAAGAGATAGATAGATGGATAGATAAATGGAGAGATAGTCCGAAAGATAGACGGATAAATAATTGGATGGATAGACATTTATATATGGATAAATTGGCAAATAGATAGACAGATAGATTGATTGATAGATAGACAAATAGGTAGATAGACAGATAGATAATCATATATATATATATATATATATATATATATATACATAAAATTATAAAGATAAATAGACATATAGTTAGATAGAAAGTTAGACAAATAGATACATAGATAAATAGATAGTTAGATATATATGTAGACAAATAGATAGACATATAAATAAATAAATAAATATATATATATATATATATAGCTATATCGATATGCAGATAGTTTGATAGAAAGAAAGATAGATAGATTGACATATTGATGGATAGATTGTTAGACAGATAGATATATAGATTGATAGACAAATATATAACTTGATAGATAGACAAATAGATATATAGATAGATAGATAGTTAGATAGTTAGATATATATATTGACAGATATATACATAGATAGATATAAAGTTTGTCAGACATATAGATAGATAGGTTGATATATAGATCAATAGAAAAATAGATAAATAGATCGATAGACAGATAGATAAACAGATAGATATGCAAATAGATAGACAAATAGATAGATAGATACATCAACTGATTGATAGAAAGATAGATATATAGATAAAGATATACACCGATAGATAGATAGACATTTTAATAGGCATACATATAGATAGAAAAATAGACAGGTAAATAGACAAATAGATAGACTCACATATTGATTAAAAAATAGATAGATAAAGAGATAGATATATCAACAAATATATAGATAAATAGATAGATAGATAAATAAATAAATAGATAGACAAATGGATAGATAAACAGATAGACAGATAGATAGACAATATAGTTAGGTAAATTTCTTTAGATATTATAAGAAATTTTATCATTAAAATAGAATAGTGATGGTTTTTCGATAGATTTTCATCCCAAATTTTTCCAATCTAATTTTAGAACAATAGATATTCCCTAGAAAATTTTAGAACAATATAAATTCTCTAGCTAATTATATTTTTTTCATTAGCTAATTTTGATCATAATTAAGAGTAGTATTTAATATCTTTCGATTGAATATATACAGAAATTTCCTAACTAAATTAGCGAGGGAAGAATCACTAGCTATTTCCATTCCAAAAATATTTTCACAATTTTGTTTTTTTTACAAAGAATTTGATTACATTTTTAAATATTCTTATATTAAATTGAATAAAATCATATACTATAAACAATTTTCAATAATTATCAAAAAGTAAGAGCAATTAAAAATTATTCTGATACAATAGTTACATAGTTAAAACAAAAACATAACATAGGTATATAATCATTTAAAAATAAATCATCATCCTCATCATTACCCGGTGCATTTGTGCTAGCCTCTCTCGCGTGGTTTCTATGTTGGAACTCCTTATGCTATCTGTCACATCAAGGTTGCTAACTATGACTCCATATAAAACATCTACTATTACATTGCAATTTTAATTTCTTTAAACTCATCATTCCCTTCTTTCATTTCCTATATTTTTTCCTTCAAAAGAGTAATCTGCTGACCCTTCTCTTTTCTTTCTATCTCCATAAATACAAAATATTCATTTATTTCAATTTCTTATTGTTCTATTGCCTCATCCATTATTAGTATTAGAGAAGAACTAGAAGCTTGACTGCCATAACAAAAGGCCACTCCCTTCGAGTCGATGCCGCACACTCCCTTCTTCTTTTGCTCTCCTATGGTCTACAAATTGATAGGTTCACATTTAATTGTTTAATGATCCATAGAACCTTGAACTAATTGAGAAGCAGCTATCACACATTCCTCCTCAAGGTTTTTTGATAAAACAAAATAAAATATTGTGCTAGACATAAATAAAATAGATCAAATATTCTTCATTCCACACAACTTTCAAAATATTGTGCTAGTATTCTTTTCTTTTGTGCTACTATGGCCATTTTGTTGACAACAAGAGACTTGTTGTCAACAAAATGGTCATTTTCTTTTTGCACATGTATCTTTTTGAAACTCTCATAAAATTTGAGATCTCAACCTAATTCTACAACCTAAAGTATGTATTTATTAAGTCAAATAATAACATATGTTAGAAAATGTTAGCTAAAATTGTAAAAACATGTATAGATTTGAATTATTTGGATTATTAGGCCAACTGCTAAATATATAAATGTTTTAATGTTATAAATTATACCAAATTTTGAGCATGGTCAATGCTCAACTTTGACTCTCCCATGTGGCGATACATTCCTATACCTGGTCAAGCTACCTCAGTACATCCGTTTTTGTTGGCTATCTCTATTTTTTTCTTCACTTCTAGCTCCTTCTAACACTTTAAGCCACTCGGGCCACTCATCCTCTAGTATAAAATCAGGCCTATCTTTTAGAATCTTCAATTTATAAACAAAATCTGAGTATCATTCAGTAGCTTTGCTCTTCCACAATAATTTTATTTTTCCATCAAAATGGGGTGCCCATGTACACTGATTCTATATATAAAAAATTCAAAAAATAATCGTATTAATTCCAAGGACATAATATTTTATGCTTCAATAATAACCAACATAATAGTTAACTAATTAGATAATTAATTTTCAATCCTTTTGTTTCTTTATTTTTACCTAAAAGTCATAAAAGTTGGTCTCTTTTAGTCTATTCAGAAACTTTCTTCCATGAAAATACTTTGAAATTAACTATTTTTTTGAAATACTTTGTAATTATAGCTGAACACATGTGAGATGGAATGAAACTATAAAAATAAACAAATAATATTGAAAACAAGTAATTCATAATGGTATATAAAAACAAAACCACTAACAGGGACAGTAATTTTTTATTAAAGAAATATTTATATATTTTTTATACCTCGAGCCATAATCTCTATTACTAACTTAGCACTGCTTGCAGAGAAAGCCATAACATTTGATGATGTACATGGTAATGTAAATGGGGAAACAACTGATGGTGTAAAATATGGTGTAGATGATGGTGATAGATTAGAAGTGTGTGCAGGAGGGACAATGGATGGTGGCCTTATATTTGATAATGGTGATGGTAAAGGTGTCTTTGATGGTGATGGTGATGGTGATGTTGATGTTTGGATAGGGTGGGTATGAGATAGTTACAATGAGACATAAAATATTAGATGAATCTCTTCCATGTCTACATCCATGTACACCTCCACCACGTTCACGTCCTTCATGTGCCATTTACTATACAAAAAGTAAAAACATATAACAAATAATAGAGATATAATGAAAACATAAATTGATATTGTATGATGATAAACCATGCTTTTTAGAATAACACACACCAATGGATAGCAATAAAATATAAAAAGTCATTGAAACTATAATATTCTAATACATTTATTACAGTTTAATTATCGGTATCACTATCATCCTCTAATGGACCTTCTGACATTTCATCTGATTCTAATGGTAGTTCCAACTCATCTTCTGAAAGAGGAAGATCATCTTCAATTTCTATTAGGCCATCATTTGAGTCACATAATTTTTCTGGATCTTCATCTACATGTAGAGACTCAATATTATTTATGTCATCATTTTGAAATGCCGGTGCAATAGTTATGTTTATACTTCTTTATTGAGATGTTAGAATTTAAAAATTTGATCAAGCTTTGATTTTGCAAATGGCCTATCAGTAACTCTTATCATGAGATAAACACGAATATGTACAATAATATACTCAAGTGGCTTGAACTGTCATAATAAAGGGCACATATTAATTAAATCGGTATTTATGGTTAACATATACTAGCTTATAATTCGAATGAATCTTTGTACCCACATTTCACATAGGATCAAACCACTCACATTATAATAATACAATCCTATTATTTTCAAGTCCAAGATACTTCAACTCAATAAATTCTTTTATTTGACTATAATAATCAATCTAATTTGCACTATAACTTGAGTCATTAATGCATAAACCACTATTCATAGTTACTTTACAAGAATCATGCCCTATTGTGTGAAATTTATATCAATTGAAAAAATACCCATGATAGGTTGTCATGTATATAAACGGCCATTTACTTAGATTCTATAATAAAATATTAGAAAATCTATTTGAGAGATCATTTGTATGTTGCATAAATTAAACAAATGATGTTAAAAAAATATAAGATACTAATAAATCAAATTATTCAAAAAATTAAGGCTTAATAATTCTCACATAGTTTTGAACCAATTCACAAATTCTATTTTTAGTATAGAATCGACCTCATGGCTGGGAATGGTTGGTTGTCCTTATTTTAACTACTCAACATAAATAGTACACAAATATAAATAGAGGGAAAATAATGAATATCAATTTTTAATTATTCATTTTCAGAACAAAATTATCCTAAGATTAAACCTGCAATGATTTTGAGTCTACATACTCAATATATGGTTCAACCTCTTTATAATTATGTAAAACATAGCTCCGGGTTGCTTTGTGCTTTTCACCTGTCATACATCTTTTTTTTTCTCTTCCAAATGCTCTTCCAGGGTGCTTAAAGATAGATAGCCTATCCTCAGATTCATTTTCTACCAGCACATGACCTTCATCATTCCAAGACACATTTCTATTCTTTGTATTGACATAGTCCTCAAAATAAAAAAAAACAAAAAGATGATCCTTCTCTACTAAATATGCATTGAAAATTGAACCATCACCTTTTACCTTGTTTCTAACATTCAATTTCAACTTACAAAGATACCCACAACCATTATGTTAGGTTTCAATTAAATCAAATTACATTATTAATTTATGCATGAAATAATAAAACACAGCTACTTATATTTATTTACCTCTCAAAAGAATACACATCCACCTATATTGCACTAGCCCAGCAATCCTTGCTTCATAAGTCAAAAGGACTAGCAAATGCTCCAATGAGTCAAAAAAACTCGATGGGAATATCCATTCATGCTTGCAAAGAATGAGAGGTATGTCATTCTTCAGTCTCACCAAATTATCTATTTTGATTATGGCTGTAGTTAGCTATTTGAAGAATAAACTAAGTTCTGTAAGTACTTTCCAAACACTTAGGAGAAGTATTTCATGGGAAGTAATTGGTATTAATATCGGCATAAATACATGATAGTCATGACTTTTCTTTCCAAATAACTTAAGATTCTTCATATCCACACATCTACCCATGTTTGACACATATCCATCATGGAATTTCAAATTTTTAACCAATTCATAAAATGTCTATCTTGCCTTCTTATCAAGAATGTAACAAGCTTAAGGGTATTTTATTGTAGTCTCATTCCATTTCAATTTAGGATGCCCATAGTAATCATTCAACTCTTATCTTGATTTTAAAGTGTCCTTTGTTTTTTTGTCTACTTCTAGGATAGTGTTGAAAACATTGTCAAATATTTTCAATATGCATTCCATCCAAATTTTGATGAATTAAATTGGACCTCCAATAGGGCAAGTCCCAAAAAATACTACTTTTCCTCTTGCCAAATGTTTTTCATATTGGTCCATTAGTTCCAGTAACGCCCATTTTAGTTACCTTCTTCAAACCCAAACTTTAAATCTCTGTAAAGATATCATCTCTTGAACAAACAGCTAGTGGAACTATCGTCACTATTTTATTTTTTCGAAAAGCAGTTTTATTTTTATGGGAGGGATGAGTTGTAGAGAAACATATGATGGTTATCAAACCAGGACTATTTACCAGTGAATTTTGAGAGTAAAAGCAACAGATCTGCCCATGCTATTCGGGCATGCTAACAGTATTGTTGTACTCCAACCATACAATATTGTATATGTTGGAAAATCACTTATCATCCATAAAGGGCTGCGTGCATAATTAAATTTTACTTCTTTGAGATGTCATATGTATTCATTCCAATAACCCATAAATAATTTAACTATGCTATAAGAGGCTATAAGAAAACACCCAATATATCTTTCAGATATTTTGGCCTCGGAACCAATATTGATAGAAACATATATTGATACTTCATACACAACCATAGATACAAATTGTAAGGTGTCACTATCACTTTCCATGTGAAATACTATTGTCCAGATTGGCTAAATGGCTGAAAACTTTCATTGTAGAGATCTAATCTCACATTTCGACTTTCAGTAGTAAAATTTTGATGTATATGATTAAATTCCTTATAAGCAAGTCAATCTGATAGATGAAGCATGTTCCCTTGTACAACCTCATGCTCAAAAGGCCATCTCATATCAGTGTTATAGCATTTGATGCAAATAGTCTCTACAATCGATGAATTAAAGAGAAGTAATACATCTTCTTAAATACAACTTTCATCTTCTGTTGCATTTCTACAACACAAGGTGCATTCTTAAACCGAGGATAATTACAAAAATTACAGCTAATTAAATCACTATCATCACCACAATATAACATATATTCATTGAAACAATCCTCAATTTTTGTCACTAGTAGACCCATACCTCATAGAAACTTCTTAGTGCTGTAAAAGTTATCAGTGACCAAATTATTATTCGGAACAATCACTTTCATCAGTTCTGTTACCTAATCAAATAATTTAACATACATATAATTTTTTAACTTCATTCTCATAAGTCGAGCCACAAGTAACAATTGTGAATGTGATTCACAACCCGACCACAACTCATTATCTACAACTTTAAGCATTTCATAATATTTTTGAGCATCAGGATTAGGTGGTTCATCTATGTAATCCATATTGAAGTCAACTCCAGTAGCTTCCATGACCATTCTATGGTATATGTTTGATGTTTCCTTACTACATACATACGATTCAGTACACTCGTTTTGGTCAATGTTCATAGTCATTGTACTTTCCTCTTGATAAATCCAAACAAAATAATTTGGTACAAAGTCATATTTAGCCACATGGTATCTAATAGTATTTACATCATGAAAAGATATATTCTCACACTTGTGGTTATTACATGGAACTTACTTTTATTTCCATCCATTCATCTCTATTGACCACAGACAAAGTTGATAAAAGTTTCTAGCCTACTCAACAAATCTTTATTCAAAATTCTATTCATAAACCTTTTGTACATCCATTAATGATTTGAACTCATTTTGCCATGTTATATTTGCAAAAAATTATGCCTAATAATAATTCTAAATGAAACATACAATGAATTCAAATAATTCTATTAATTAAATAAAAATATTTACAAATGAATATGTAAAGATAAAATATCATGAATATCTAGGCAATGCATTTTACAGAATCTACATAAAGAAACATAGCATTTATTATCATGCTAAAGATGAAAAGATATCATGCTATTGCTAGATGAAGGGAGTATGTCTTTTCTAGTGCAATAATCAAAGCCAGAAAAAAAAGAAAGAATTAGGAGAACATCATGACCAAGTGAAAGTATATGAAAGGGAAGCAAAAAAGAAAGGAATTGCAAGTTTGAAGGAGTATGCTTTTCACTTCTCAATGAAGATTAAAGATCAAATATTCAACTATGATTCAACTCAATCTTTGAATATAAAAATAAATAGGAAAAAAAAGGAATAAAGATCCAATTCCAAGAACTCTTGGAAAATGAATTAATGAAGAATTCAGACATGAACAATAATATAGTTGGACTAGAAAATATAACATACAAAGTATTAAACTAGAAAATATAGATGTGAAGAATACTACAATTTCAATTTTTTAGCATTACAAATATGGACTAATTTGAGATACTAACAATTACAAACATTAACATTAACATATTTTGTGAAAAACTATAATCAAAAGATAGTATGCTAAAGAAAACTAACTAAGATAAGAAGAATGAGAATTAATCAAAACTAGTTGACTATAGAGCTCTTAGTAATTCTATCACATCCAACATGACTGAAACACCAAGAATAATGGCCAAAAATGCATAAATAAATAGTTAATTGAAGTAGCGACCTAAGGACGCACCATCTTATAAATTAAAGGAATGCCACAAAAATAGTAGTGCAAAAGAAATTTTTCTTAATATTTGAGTAATTTACTTAATGATTATTTACATACACAGCAATTCAAACTGAAACGATACGAAGGATGGAAACCAATAAATTTAGCAAAAATTATAGATAAGACCATCACTTATATATTTTTGCCGATTAGATATTTAATTGTGAAATTAATTTTTTGTATTGAAATGGCTATTTTCATTTTCTATGATGGTTGTCATCTCACATAATATGTTATTTTCAATTTAATCTTTTATGATTAGCTGAACACATAAAAGTATAATTTATCAAACCAAAGATTAAAAAAAGCTATATTTTGGCAAGAGCAGCCTGAGAGTTTTTCAGAATGCTCAAATAGTCAATGAGCAAATTAGGTCACATCACATTTTTTAAAAGAATCTAAAATATTATAAAATCATTTAATATACTCATATTATAATGTTACACTAAAACAAAATGTTTAAAATATATAAATGACAAAAGAATACAATGATACACATATATACAAACAAAAAACTTTACATACATATGTGTGTGTGTGTGTGTGTGTGTCATATATCAAGAGTATTAGCAACTACACAAAAAAATTTTTTAACATATGCTAAATCAAAAATAGCTAAAAATAATAAAAAATAAAAAGAAAACATATGCTATATTAAAAGTATCATATTATGAATTAATGATAATTTTTGATTTTTGTTAATCATTAACTTTTTATTGCTAAATGTTGAATTTTGCAAAAAATATACTACTAGAATAACATTAAATCTAAAATATCACACCAATATTAAAGATATTTATTCATATAAGGATTTAGATCTAATAAATAATTTTAATTAAAAATTTTTCTTTGATATATTGATTCTTAGTAAAGATCTAAGAATCAACATTAGATCAATGTCAAAATTTTGAAAGTCATTATTAATGACGTGTTTCATCTTGTTTGATTTTTTTGTATGTGTGACAAATAAATTGACACATTTTTTGTGTAGAAAAGTAAATTAGTAAACATGTTTCATTGTAAATAATAAATAATGTGCATATAAAGCAAACATAGACTACAGTAAACATAGGCTTCACACGCATCACACATCTACTACTTTGGATAAATATGCTATGTGCATATTTTTTTTAAACACAATGGTATACACTATTATTAAACATATTATCTAGCATATTACTCATATAAAAATTATATAATGATTGAATAATTACTTATTATAAATGTGTACATGAAATAAGTCACCGTGCATGGCTAGTGTACTTTGAGAATACATGGTATCTAATAAAACAAAATGAGAAAATTATGTACAATGTTTGTTCCCCTACTTACAATAATGTATAGTCTGACACCCCCCCCCCCCCCCCCCCCCCCTTTTCCATCAAGTGTGCTTTGATTCTACATGGCAATATTAGAGAGATATAATAAAGTCTTAGTGTAGTGAATTTATTTCAATAGTACTAGTAAACAAGAATAAATATAAGACCAATTAAATTAATTAAAACATCTACAATTCTTAATAGAATAGAATTACTATGGAATTTATTGGGGACCTAATTAAAAACCAGAAAATATGATTTATTAAAAAAAACTAAACAAAATTCATCATCATCTACCAACAAAAATTATACCCTCAACAAACTATTAACATTAGCAATGATAGCAAAATTAAAGGTTATGGTTAAGCTGTACCTTCTTCTTTTAAAAAAATAAAAGTTTCACACTATAACAACAAACACCTGATTAGTAGATAAATTTAAACAGGTTCTTCATATTCATCTTCTCTACATAACAAAAATTATAAAATATAAAAAACCATAAATTAAAATATAAGATATAACTTAAATTTTAAAAATTACAGTATTTTGCTCTTCTTCTCCTCTTGTTATTATTTTCTTCGTCCTCTTTTACTATTTTTCTTCGAATTTCAAAACTAGCACACTTTCTATTGATTTGAAATCCATTAAAACTTAAAAAAATAATCATTAAAAGAAAAAAAGTTCACACTACCAATTTATCATTAACTCACAAGAGCTAAACAAAAAAGTACCATTTAGCTCATTGCCGATTTTAAATTTGCAAAACTCATTACTAATTTCTCATTTAAATTATAATGAAAATAAACAAAAAAAACACAGAGTGAGAGAGAGAGAGAGATGTTTTTTTTGATAAGGATCTTCGAAATGATGCTACGATGGTTGTATGTTCCGAGAGATGCTCTTGGTTTGATATGGTTCTTCAAAATGATGCTGCGATGGTAGTGTGTTTTGAGAGTCAACGGTTTTTCAGAAGTGAATTGACCTAATTACGTAGAGATGGCCATATGGGGGAGAGATGAGTTAGATATTGAAAATATTAGAAAGCAAAATTATTTTATATTTAACCATTAATTATATTATTTCATAAATAAATAAATTTAAGATTAATAGTTTATGGAATTTTTATGGTTATTTTTATAATATTATTTATAAAGTTTTTTTTATATTTATGATTAATAGAAAAAAAAATTTAATTTATGGGTATAACAATGGAGAAAATAAATAATATTACTAATAACCATGGAAACTATTAATTGGTAATTAAATTTTCATATTATTTCATTTATTAAAAAAACATATTATTTCATATAACCATTCATAAATTGTATAAATGTATAACCATACAAAATTTATAACATCTCAATTAAATAAAAAATAAATAGCCAAGTAAATAATGAATAAGTAACATATCAATAATATTAAAACAACTGATAAAAAATCTAACCATAAAAATAAAAATATATAATTTTAACATTATCCAAAAAAATTAAATTAAAAATTAGTTACTTACAAATATAACTTACAAAAATAAGACAACAAATAAATCCAAAAAAAAAAGACAAAATCAACCAAATTTCAACTTGTATATAACTATAACAAATGATTTTAAATAATTTTTTAGTAGCTATTTCAATATTAAAAAAAACAAGAAGAAAATATTAAGTAAATAATAACTTTTTATACTATGATTAACTTCTGAGATAATAATCATACATCTAAGTAAAAAGATGAGTTATGAAAACTATAGTACATAACAAATGAGAAGTATCAATGATAATATTTAAAAAAAGATTTTTTTACTTCTTTAAAGAAAGCATCATGATAAAGGAGCTCTATGAAGACTCATAAATGACAATGATAATTGACTTGTCTCCCTCAATACCCAATAATACTCTCGGCCTCCTTCATAGATAAAACTACTAATATCCCACTATGATATATCATTTCTTCATATGATATATACATTATAGAGATAATCTCTTGTTTATGTATACAAGCATCATATAGCACATCATTATTCTTTCAGTTGTACATTTATATAAACTTTTATATATAATGACATATGAATATATAAATGTATGTGTTTAGATATAATGTTGTGTTTAAAATATTTATATAAATGTTACACACACACACACACACACACACACACATATATGTAACACTTTTATAAATATTATATTGTATATATATCACAATTATATAAACATTATAAATATTATATTTTTATATAAAAATTTATATGTAATATAAATGTTTATAAATATGTATAAACATTTTATATGTAATATAAATGTTATATATACAATTATATAAATGTATAGTATTATGTAAATATTGTATAAATGTTTATGAACATTTATACATATGTATAAATATTTATATATAATACTATATGTTTATATAAACATATCAATGTTTATATATAATGTTATACATTTATATATATTTAATTATAAATATTTATATATAATGTCATATGATTATATAAATGTATAAATGTTAATATATAATGTTATGTGTTTATAATATTTATATAAATATTATATTGCTACAAATCATGCATAACATTTTCCAAAATAGTATACCTATATTGCTATAATGTTTTTGAAAATAGGTTTATTTTTTAAATCATTAAATATACTGGAGGAAATAAAATATTTTTTGAGTTTACCAGAAAGTAGAAATCTTTTATTTTGATGTATTTTTTAATATGAATATTTACTTATTTAGGTACTTTTTAAAAAATTTACTAATCAGCATAACTATTAGTAGCTCATATTTTATATTTAACTGAGGATGAAATTTTTTTTTACATGAAAAAAATTAATTTTTTTTTAATTATATCAAAATTAAGGAGGCTGTGAAAAAAATCATTAACAATATCAAATTTAATGAATTTGATTTTATCAAGATTATACAATATTAACAATTCTTTCACTAATTATGAATATTCTTGATTATATAAGTATTCTAAATTGAGTCGGATATAAGTTTTAAGCAAAAGATTAATAATTTTTATAATTTTTAAAATATAATCTTTAAATATTATCTTTAAATTATTATATTTTATATTTTAGCATTACACAAAGTCAACTTGACAATTCAAGTAGCACAACTTGAGTCATATTCACTTGCAAACTAAGCAATAAAGATCTAGGTTGAGTATATTTGGCACATTAAATCAAGGTGAGCAACCAAACTCTCTGAGATATTAGTTATGCCTAACTTAATTTCCAATTAAACTAAGAAATATTTTGGTTGTACCCAAAATATCATCTCTAACACAAGTACAAAAAAGAGTCAAAAGTTTCATCACTTGAAAACTCTTTTGAATAATACACCAGAAAACAAATTATTAGACAAATAGATAGATAGATAGACAAATTGATAACAAGATAAATAGACGAATTTATAGACAGATAGATATATGGATAGATAGATAGATAGATAGATAGATAAATAGATAGTTAGACAGATAGATAGACATATTAATAGACAAATCGAAAGACATATAGTTAGATAGGTAGATAAACAGATAGATAGGCAGATTGATACAAAGAGAGATAGATAGAAATATAGATAGATAGATAAATAGGTAGAGAGACAAATAGATTGACATATATTTAGACATATAGATACAAAAATAATGATATAAATACACTTATAGAAAGAAAGTTAGATAGATATATTATTAGGCAAATAGATATACAAAGAGATAAATAGATAGATAGATAGATAGATATATATATATATATATATATATATATATATATATATATATATATATATATATAGATATAGACTGACAAATATATGTATATATAAATAAATAAAAATATAGAAATATAAATAGAAAGATAGATAAACACATAGATAAATAGATAAGTAGATAAATAGATAGATAGATATATAGATAGAGAGACAAATATATAGATAGTTAGATAAACAAATTGATAGACTGGAAGATAGAAATAAAGATAGATAGATAGTTAGGTGAATAGATAGAGAGATTATTAGATATATAGATAGATTAATTGATATATAGAAAGAGAGACTAAACAAATAGATAGATAGATAGCCAAATAGATAGATATATAGATAGGTAAAAAGATAGATAGATAGATCGACAAATATATAAATAGATGGATAGACAGATATATAGAAAGATATATAGACAAATAGATAGATAGACATATGTATAGAAAAAAAAGATAAACAGATAGATTGATAGAAATAAAGATAGAAAGATAGATCGATAGAAAGATAGACATATAGATCGATAGACAAAAAGATAGTTATATAAATTGATAGATATATAAATAGATAGATATATAAATAAATAGATAGATAAACAGATAGGTAGAGAGATATATAGATATATAGATAGATGGATAGATAGATAGATAGACAGATAAATAAATAGATAGATAGAGAGATAGATACAGATAGACAAACAAATAGATACACTAATAAATAAATAGATAGATAAACTTATAGACATACAGATATAAAGATAGATAGATAAACAAACAGACAGATAGATAAAAATTTTAATATATAGATTGATATATAGATTGATAGGTACAAATATAAATAGATAGATAAATAGACATATAGATAAATAGACAAATAGTTAAACAAGTAGATAGACATATTGATAGGTAGTTCGATAGATAGATAGTTAGGCATTTTGATACATAGATTAATAGACAAATAGATAGAAATATAGTTATAAAGAAAGATAGATAGAAAGATAGACACATAAATAAATAGATAGATAGAAAAATAAATAGGTAGATATACATACATATACATAGCTAGATAGATAAATAAATAAATAAATAGATAGATAGATACACATATAGATAGATAGATAGAAAAAAAGATAGACATATTATTAGACAGACACAAAGATATATAGATAGATAGATAGTCAGATATACATATAGATTGAATGATATATAGAGATAGATAGATAGACTGATAAATAGATAGATAGATAAAAAGAAAGATAGAGAGATATATAAACAATTAGATA
>JAREIK010003404.1:51966-82159 GCA_029783825.1 Sapria himalayana | reverse complement strand
AAAGATAAATAGTTAGCTAGAAAGATAAATAGATAACCAGATAGATAGGTAGATAGTTTGACAAATATATATACAAATAGATACATAGACAGATAGATAGAGAGATAGATACACAGACTAATAGATAGACATATAGACAGATAGATAAATATATAGATAGATAGATAGACTAACAAATAGATAGATAGTTAGATAGACATATAAACAGATAGATATATAGACATATATATAGATAGATATATTGACATGTAGATAGAAGATTGAAAGATATAAAGATAGATAGAAAGATAGACAAATAAATAGATAGACAAATAGTCAGATAGTTAGACAATTAGTTAGATAGATAGACATATAGATAAATAGATAGTGAAATAGATAGATAGAAACATAGGCAAATAGACTAGATAGATAGACAAATAGAGAGAGAGCGATAGATATTTGGATAGAAAGATATACAAATAAACACATAGACAGACAAATAGATAGACATATATATAGATAGATAGATAGGTTATTAGATAGACAAACGCATAGATAGATAGATAAAAAGATAAATAGATCGACAAAAAGATAGAAAAATTGATATACAAATAGACAGACAAATAGATAGACATATAAAATGTCATATAGAAAGGCATATAGATAGATAGATAGAAAAATATATATACATGTAGATATATTTATGGAAAGATTGATAGATAGACGTATATATAATTGAATAGTTAAATAGATAGATAAATGAATAGATAGATGGCTAGCTAAAAGGATAAATTGAAGGATAGAGGGATAGATCGATGGATAGATAGACATATAAATTGATAGATAGATAGATGGATAGATATATGTATAGGTAGATGAATAGATAGATGGATATATAAATGATTAGATGGATGGAGAGATAAAAGAATAGATAGATGAATAGATTAATGGATGGATAGATGGATAGATAAACAGATAAATAGATTGATATATAAATGGATAAATAGATGGATAGATAGTTTAATAGGTAGACAAATAGATTGATAAAATTATTAAAAGATTGATAGACAAATAGATAGTTAGATAGATATATATATATATAGATTGATTGATTGATTGAATGATAGATAAACCTATAGATAGACAAATAGATTAATGGATAGATTGGCGTATAGATATAAAAAAATATATAGACAAATAGATAGATAGATAGATAGATAGACACATAGATAGATAGATAGATCAGATAGACATTTATATAGATAATTAGATAGAGAGATAGATAGACAAGATATATATATATATATATATATATAGACAAATAGATAAATTGATAGACAAATAGTTAGATAGATAGATAGTAGATATATAATCGATAGATAGATTTATTGAATGATTCATAGATAGATTGATAGATAGATTAAAATACAAATTGATAGACAAATTGTTAGGCAAATACACAATAGATAGATAAACATATTTTGATATACAAATATATAGATAGATTTATATATAGGAAAATAAATAGATAGATTTATATAAATATAAATAGATTGATTGATTGATATAAAGATACACATATAGACATAAAGATAGATCTCGAATATATAGATAGATAGATAGATAAACACATAGACACACAGATACATAGATAGATTGACAAAGAGATAGATAAACACATTGATATATATATAGATGGACATAAAGACAAATAGATAGATTGACACATAGATAGACAGACAGATAGATAGATAGATAGATAGACAAAGAGATAGATAAACACATTGATATATAGAGAGATGGACATATAGATAGATAGATAGATAACAAGATTATCAAATAGACAGACAGATAAATATATGACAAATAGATAGATATATAGATAGATAGGTAGATAGATAAATAAATAAATAAATAGATAGATAGATAAATAGATGGATATATAGATAAATAGATAGTTAGATACATAGATAGATAGATAGACAGATAGGAAGATAGAAATATATATAGATCACAATATAAAGTTAGACATATAGATAGATAAATTGATACATAAATAGATGCATATAAATATATAGATAGACATATAGACAAATACTTAGATAGCAGAATAAACATATAAACAGATAGAGAGATATACAAATAGAAAGATAAATAGACAGAGTGATAGATAGATTGATAGATAGACATATGGATAGATAAACAGATAGATAGTTTAACATATATGTAGATATATAGATAGACTAATTGAAGTATATATAAAAAGATAATTTGATAGTTAGATAGACAGAAAGATAGATAGTCAAATAGAGAGATAGATTGACAAAAAAGAATATTGAAAGATATACTAATTGACAAATAGCTAGATGGATAGATGGATAGATGGATAGATAGATAGAATGATTGATACATATAAAAATAGACATATAGATAGATAAATAGATAGACACATAGTTATATAAGAGATGAACAAATAAAAAGATAGGTAGATACATAAATAGATAGATTACCACAAATACATATAGACATATAGATTGTAAGATATATCAAAAGTTAAATTGATAGACAAATAGGAAAATTGTCAAATAGATTGATAGACAAATAGATAAATAGAATGCTAGAGAGATGGATAGATTGGAAAATATATAGATAGATAGATATACATACAAATAGATATACAGACACAATGAAAAATAGATAGTATACAAATAGATAAATAAATAAACATATAGATAGAAAGATTGATATACAGATTGATAGAAAGATTGATAAACAAACATATAGACAAATATTTTAAAACTTAGATAGACAGATAGATATACTTATAGAAAGACATGTAAATAGAAAATATATAAGCAAATTGATAGACATATACATAGATAGATAGACAAAAAATAAATAGACAAGTAGAAAGATATATAGATAGATAATTAGAGAGATAGATAGATAGATATAGAAAAAGATAGATACATGGATAGATATACAGATAGATCGATAGATAGATAGACAAATAGATATTTAGATAGATAGATAGATAGTCTAATAGATAGATAGATAGATAGACTGATAGATAGATAGATATATAGATAGCTAGATAGATAGATAGGTAGATAAATAGTTAGATAGATATACAAATAAATAGATATACGAATAGATAGATAGTTAGAGATATAGATATATAGATATATATACAAATAGTTAGATGGATATACAAATAGATATACAAATAAAAATATAGATATATATTGATAGACAGATTGATAGAATGATAGATATACAAATTGATAGACTGATAGTTACATAAATTGATAGATAGATAGACAGAAAGGTACATAGATAGAAAAATAGATAGATTAAAAGATTATTAGACAGACATATAGATAGATAAATAGACATATAGATAAAATTATAGATAGAGAGATCGATAAACAAATAGATAGATATATAGAAACATAGATAGATAGACAGATAGATTAATTGATAAATAGACAAATAGATAGAGAAATGAATAGATAAAAAGATAGATAGATAGATAGATAGACAACTAGAGAGATATGTAATTATATAGATAAATTGATAGAAAATAGATAGATAAATAAATACACAGATTGATAGACAAATATAGATATAGTTTGATATATCAAAAAATAGATAGATAGATAGAATGACCGATATATAGACAAATAGATGTACAGACAGACAGATAAATAGATAGATATAAGATAAACAAATTGATAGAAAGATATTTAGATTGAAATATAGATAGATAGATTGATTGAATGATAGACACATAGATAGATATATAGATGCATAAACAAATTGATAGACATATAGATATATAGAAAAACATGTAGATAGATAGATAGATAAACAAATAGAAAGGAAAATAGAAAGGAAAATAGAAAGACTAATAGTAAGACAGATAGATTGATATATTAACAAATAAATAGGAAGATAGATAGATAAAAAGATAAATATATATAAAGATAAAAGACTGATTGATAGAATGATAGATTAATAGATAGATAAATATAAAGATATACAAATAGATAGACAAAAATATAAACATAGATAAATAGATAGATATATTGAAATATAATTAAATAGACAGATAGATATATAGTTAGAAAGATAGATAGATAGATAGATAGATAGATAGATCTATAGACAAATAGATAGATAGACAAATAGATAGATAGATAAATAGACAGAAAGACCAACATATAGATAAATATATAGATAGACATAATTATATATAGATAGATAGATAGAAAGATAGATAGAAAGATAGATAGAAAGATAGATAGAAAGATTGATAGTTAAAGAGAGAGATAGATAGATAGATATGTAGATAGAAAGATAGATATATTGATATATACATATATTATATACAGATTGATTGATTGATTAATAGGCAAATTAATAGGCACATAGATAGACAGGCAGACAGACAGATAGATACATAGAAAAAAAATATAATTAGATAGATAAACATATAGATAGATATATAGATAGACATACATCTAGATTGATAGATAGATATATAGATTATTAGACAGATGCATAGATAGATATATAGATAAACAGATAAATAGATAAATAGAATGATGGACTGATAGATAGTTAGATAAACAAATAGATAGATAGAAGATAGACATATAATATCAAGAAAAATCCAATATATCTACGGACAATTCCATAGCTAAATGGGCATTTTCCATCCTCACATCAGATATAGCGACGGATTAATGGCGGAACTGTTCCTAATCTAAAGTGCTCATCGCTAAATTTTTGCGAGGGAAAGTGTTCCTAGCTAATAATTTTGCGACGGAAAAATTCCTAGCTAAAAAAAATAATTTCCATCTCAATATTACCAAGCTAAATGAGAGTTTCCATCGCTAAACAGATTTAACAATGGAAGCTTTCCCTAATTAAAGTGCTCATCACTAAATATTAGTGATGGAAATAGTTCCTAGTTAAATAAATTTAAGTATGGAAAAAATCTCTTGCTAAAATAAAGATTTCCCTTGCTAAATTAGTAAGAGAAAATTCCCTTGCTAAATTACCTAGGGAATTGTCCCTAGCTATTTTAATTTCAAAACTATTTTCAGAATTTAATTTATTTTAATATTTTTTAATTAAATAATTTAATATGTTTATATAAAATTGAATAAAAACAGAAACTATCAATAATAATGTATAATTAAAAAAATTATTTAATAACTTATTATAATACAATTTTATACATAATTTAAACAAAAAAATAACAAAATCTTATTATATCTTATTCATAAATGTATCTACCAATAGTGTATAAAGTATAATCTATCCATGCATTGACATTGCGTTCTCTGCCTCTTCTCCTCTGATCACCAACTTTCTGCTGTGACAAAGCTGTCCGAGTCATGGTACATCATGTCTAGTGAAAAATCCCTTCACTTATACAAGCTTCGTCTGGGGAACAATGTAGTACCATATCTGTAAAAAATTTAAATCACTCAATCAAATCAAAATAAATAAAAATAAGTTAAGTTTTGATAAATATATAATTTTGTAGTATATTTTTACATATATACTAGCATTTCACTCATACATAAATTATTGCTGTATTTGTATATATAAACTAAAGTATTATGTGCACATATATACTAAGTACATATATACTTAGTATATATGTGCATAAAATAATGTAGTATTATAACTACGTATATACTAAGGATAATCATACGTATAGACAACATTTGTTGCTGTTGCTACTGCTGTCGTTGCCCCTGCTACTCCTGCCATTACTATCGCTGCCACTGGCCTTATTGCTGTCATCACAGCTGCTGCCACTGCTATCATTGCCGCCGCTACTACCGCTGCCACTGCTACCATTGCCACCACCATTGATGGCGTCGCCACTACCACCACTACCCCTGTCACAGTTGCTGCCACTGCCATCACTACCACCACTGCCGTCGCTGTCGCCACTACTGATAATAAAAGTAGGGTGGGCTATGATGCTCAACTAATGAATTTGAGATTGAGCGAGTATTCTATGAGTTGGTGAGAAGCATCTACCAAAATAGGACCTATTATTCCACCTAAACTAGAATTACACTACACTACACGAGCATCATCATCATCATCATTCTAATACCTAGTACAATTATAACCAATCATTGCAGAACTTAGAGAAAAAAAAATATTTACTCATACGTTCACTTTGTACCATGTGATAATTGCATATCAATACATTTATTATGATTTTTAAGACCAACCTCTATCTACCTGGTTGGCCTGGACCAGAAATAAATTCATCCCACATCTTTAGGAAAAGTCTAATATCCATGTCTTTTATTACCTACATCAGTGAGCAATGCACGATGATGACCAGACCGGCCCGAGCAATTATATATTCAAAAGTGTGTCTGTGTACAATTGGGTGCCTACATATGACTATATATACATGTCTACAAATAAATATTTTCAGCCACTTATGTATATACTCGGTATATTCATATGTATATACTACAATATTAAAGTAGGTATATACCGAGTATATACTAAGTATATACTATAGCATATATGTATGTAAATACTAGTATATAAGTACAAATATACTTAGTATATACTAACATATATACAGAGTATATGAGTACAAATATACTCATTATATACGAACATATATACTTGGTATATACATACTTATATACTTAGTATATACGTAGATATATACATAGTATATACGTACATTTATACCAATTATATATGTACGTACATAATATAGTATTATATTTACGTATATATAATCACATAGCCTTAGATGACACACACACTTGTACTTTCATGCAAATACACATACCATCAAAGACAAGATAAAAAAATCATATATGACTTAAAAAGCACGCATATAGATCTCTCAATCATGGTCAGCATTTCTAGTTCTTTTTCCTCTGGTACTCCACACAGATAGAAAACAATGTTACACCTACACACGAAGCATAACATAATACATTTACAAACCAATAACTGATAATAAGTAGTCGCAGATATGAACTACGATGATGCATATCTGCAGAAAATAAGAGTGTCAAGAACAAACCTGGGTTTTCATGGAATTAATTTTTTTGGTTCATCTCACAGCTTCAGAAGTTAAGGTGGTGTTCCCAGCACCATGGAGGACTAGCCAAGGCTTTTACATACCTATAATAGGCTAAAACTTTCTCCAAAAAATTTGAGGACACACAAACATAATCACAGATATATAAAAATAGTTATTATATACATGAACAAACACAGATTAAAGTTGATAGTCATACAACTTGAACAAAAATTTAATTAAATAATTTAATATTTTTATATTAAATTGAATAAAAATATAAACTATAAAATATAAATTATAATTATCAAAAAAAATCATTTAATAACTTATTCTACTACTATATTTTACATTATTAAAAAAATAACAAAATTTTATTACATCTTATTCACCAATGTATCTACCGACAGTGCATAAAGTATAATCTATCCATGCATTGATGTTGTGTTCTCTTCCTCTACTCCTTTGATCACCAACTTTCTGCCACGACAAAGCTATCTGAGTCATGGTGCATAATATCTAGTGAAAAATTCTTTCACTTATACAAGCTTCGTCTGGGGAACAATGAGGTACCATATATGTAAAAAATTTAAACCACTTAATCAAATCAAAATAAATAAAAAAATCCATGTTTTGATAAATATATAATACCATAGTATATTTTTACATATATACTAGCATTTCACTCGTACATATATTATTGTTGTATTTGTATATATAAACTAAAGTATTATATGTATATATATACCAAGTACATATATACTCAGTATATATGTACATAAAATACTGTAGTATTATAAGTATGCATATACATAGTATATAAGTATGTATATACCACATTTGTTGCAATTGCTGCTGTTGCCGCAGCCGTGGCCGTGGCTACTGCCACTATTACCGCCGCTGCTGCCGCTGCCGCCACCACCGCCACCGCCACCGGTGCCGTCGCTATCATGACTACCACTACTATCAGTGATGTCACTGCTACAGTTGTTGTCATTGTTGCCGGTGCTGCAACTGCTAGCGCTACTGCCACCACTGCTGCTGCTGTCGCTGCTGATAATAAAAGTAGGCCAAGTGATGATGCTCGACTGATGAACTTGAGATTGAGCGAGTTTTTGACGAGGTGGCGAGCTACTTTTCCAAAAATAGGACCTGATATTCCTTCTGGGCCAAAATTACACTACACTACACGAGCATCATCATCATAATCATTCTAAGGCCTAATTCAATTAGAACTATTCAGTGTATAACCTAGAGCAAAAAAACTTTTTTACTCATACGTTCGCTTTGTACCATGTGATAATTGCATATCAATACAACTACTATGATTTTTAAGACCAACCTCTATCTATCTGGCTAGCCTGGTCTAGAAATATCTTCATCTCTTAGCTTTAGAAAAAGTCTAATATCCATGGCTTTTATTACCTACATTAGTGAGCAATGCACGATGATGACCAGACCAGCCCGAGCAATTATATATTCAAAAGTGTGTTTGTGTGTAAATGGGTGTATACGTATGATAATATATACATGTCTACAAATAAATATATACACCCACTTATGTATACACTCGGTATATATATCTACGTATATATTATAGTATAAACATATGTATATACCAATTATATGCATACATATATACTAAAGTATAAAAGTACATATATACCGAGTATATACATACGAATATACTCAGTATATATTATAGTATATACATACATATATATACTACAGTATATATGTATGTATAAACTGCATATATACATACAAATATACTCAGTATATACAAACAGATATACTAAGTATATACTTACAAATATACTTAGCATATATGAACATATATACTCGGTAAATACGTACTTATATACTTAGTATATACATAGATATATACTCAGTATATATGTACATTTATACCAAGTATATATGTACTCACATACTGTAGTATTATATGTACGTATATATAATGACATAGCCTTATATCACACACACTTGTACTTTCATGCAAATACACATACCATCAAAATAACAGAAGAAAATAATAAAGGACTTAAAAATCACGCATAAAGGTCTCTCAGGGATGATTAGCAATTCTAGTTCTTTTTCCTCTGGTACACCACGCAGATATAGATCATTGTTACACCTACACTTGGAGCATTGCATACTACATTTATAACCCAATAACTGATAACAAGTAGTTGTAGTTCAGAACTACGATGATGCATATCTGTACGAAATAAGAGTGTCAAGAACAAACCTATTTTTGCATGTAATTAATTTTTTGGTTCATCTCATAGCTTCTGAAGCAAAGGTGTTGTTCCCAGCACCATGGAGGACTAGCCAAGGCTTTTATATATGTATAATAGGCTAAAACTCTACCCAAAGAATTCGGGGACACACAAACATATTCATAGATATATAAAAATAATTATTATAGACTTGAATAAACACAAATTAAAGTTGATAGTCATACAGTTTCAACAAAAATTTAAAAGATGTCGAGCAATGATATTTAGAGAGAAAGAGAGTGCAAAAATAACTTATTTTAGGAATAATGAAGATAATAGAAGCTTGGTCTCCTTTTGATCAAGTTGATATTAGTAAATATGAGACCCATGCATTGGAAGGACCAAGACAATGTTCAAATGCTTTGAATCTTTATTAGGTTACTCGGCAAAGCAAAGAAAAAAACTAGAATAAAAAAAAGAAACTTGCAAAAAAATCTAATCATTTTTTGCTACACAGACAAAAATCAATAACTATTCACAAATAATTCTCATACGAAATCATCCTCATAATTAGTAGGGAATTTTGTACTAGCCTCTCCTGTGAGGTTTCGCAGCTGGATCTCGGAAGGCTATCTGTTGCGTCAATGCTGCTAACTATGACTCCATATAGGACATTTGCTATTGCATTACATTCTCCATGTCTTTCATCTCATCATTTATTTCTTTAATTTCTTGCATTTCTTCCATCAAATAAGTAATCTGCTCCTCCTTCTCTTGTTTCATTTCCTACATTTCTTCTTTCAAATTAGTATACTGCTCATCCTTCTGTTCTTGGATTTCATATATTTCTTCTTTCAAATGAGATATCTACTTATCCTTCTTTGTCATTTCGATCTCTATAACTATAATATGTTCGTTTGTTTCCATTGCTTGTTGTTCAACCACCTCATCCACCTTGATGAGATAGATGAATTAGAAGAACAACTGCTACAACAAAAAGCCACTCCCTTTGAGTCGATGCCGTACACTCGCTGCTTCTTATGACCTGTTATGGTTTCCAAATAAATAGGATCATACTCAATTTGTTGAAGATCCATAAAACTCTAAACTTGTTGATGAGCAGTTGTCACACCTTCCTCCATTAGTTCCTGAAATAAAATAGAGAAAAAATACTATTCTAGATATACATAAAATAAAATAAATATTTTGCATCTCAAACAATTTTAAAAAGTTTTGTAGTATTATAAAATATTATTAATATGACAAATTCCTAGATCAATCATCTAAGACTTGTTGTCAACAAACTTACCATTCACTTTCTTCACATGCTAATTCCTGAAAATCTCATAAAAATTAGGATCTCGACCCAATTCACCAGCCTAGAATATATATTTTTTAAGTCATAAAAAAACAAATGATCAAAAAATTTAACAAAATTAATAAAACTATGCAGAGATTTGATATATTAGACTATTAGGACAACCTATAAATATATAAATGTTTATAATTTTAAAATTGTACCAAATCTCGAGCATGCTCAATGCTTGACTTTGACCCTCCTGTGTGTCGAGAGATTCTTGTATCTTATCTAGCTACCTCACATCATTGATTTTTATTGGAAATATCTGATTTTTTCTTCACATCTGGCTCCTCCCAATACTTAAGCCACTAGGGCCAATCATCCTCGGATATAAAATCAAGCCTTTCTTTCATATTCTTCAATTTATAAACAAAATCAGAATACCATTGAGCAGCTTTGATCTCCCATAATGACTTTATCTTTTTGTCAAATTTGGGGGTCCATGTGCATTGATTCTATATATAGAAAAATCACAAAAGAATTTATATTAGTAATAAGAACAAAATTATTTATTGCTTGAATAATAACCAACATAATAGTTAAGTAATTAGATACTTATTTTTCAATGCTTTTGTTTTGTTATTTTTACCTGGAAGTCTTTAAAATGAGACTATTTTCTCGATTCAGAAACTTTCTTCTAGAAGAATGCTTTAGAATCAGTCATTTTCTTGAAAGACTTTGTAATTATAGTCAAACACTTGTGAGATGAAATAAAATTGTACAAATAAATAAATAACATTCAAAACAAATAAATCATAAGAATATAAAAAACCCCTAGCAGTAACATCAAAATTTTTTTTTCAAGTCATATTTACATATTTCTTTTACCTCCCAACCACAATCTCAATTACTAACTTTGCACTGACTATAGAGGAAGGTATAGTGTTTGATGATATCATTGGTTTTGTAAATGGGGGAACTATCCGTGTGAAATGTGGTGTAGAAGATAGAGATAGATCAAAAGTGTGTGCAGGAAGCATAATGGGTGGTGGGCTTATATCTAATAAAAGTGATAGTAAAGGTCTCAATGATGGTGATGATGATAGAAATGAAGATGGTAATTTTGATGTTGAAGTTTGGATATGGTGAACAAGCATGCATTGTACAATAAAACACACCGATAGATTTCAACAAAATATAGAAAGTCTTTGTTAGTTTAATATTATAATAAAATTATAACTATTTAATTATCGGCATCAGTATCATCCTCCAATGGATTTTCTGATATTTTGTCACATTCTGATAGAAGTTCAAACTCATCTTTAGATAGAAATTTATTATCTTCAATTACTATTAGGCAACTATTTGAGTCACATAAATTTTCTAGATCTTCATCTACATGCATAGGCTCAATATTATTTATGTCATATTTCTAGAATATCAGTGCAATATCTAAGTCTGTACTTCTTTGTTGATATGTTGGTTCTTCAAAATTTGATCGAGCTTTGATTTTTCAAATCACCCACCAATCACTCTGATCACGAGATAAACTTGGATATGTACAATAATATACTTGAGCAGCTTGAACTGCCATAATAAATATCTCATATTAATTATATCTACATTTATGGTTAACATCCACTAGCTTATAATTTGAATGAATCTTTGTGATCACATTTCGTGTAGGATCAAACCACTCACACTTAAATAATACAATCTTATTATTTTCGAGTCCAGGATACTCCAACTCAAAAACTTCTTTGAGTTGACGATAATAATCAATCACATCTACATTATAACCTGAGCCTTTAATGCATACACCAATATTCATTATTATTTTAGAAGAATTATGCCCATCAATGTGAAATTTATATCCATTAATAAAATACCCAGGATAGGTTGTCACATATCTAAATGGGCATTTACTCGGATTATGAATGAAAATATTTGAATGTCCATTTTAAGTATCAAATGCCTATGACATAAATTAAAAAAATGATATTAACAAATAAAAGATACTAATGAATTAAATAATTCAAAAATTTAAAACATAATAATTCTCACATAATTTTTGAACCAATTTGCAAATTTAGTTTCGAGCATATAGTTGACATCATTGCTTGAAATTGATGGTTGCCTATATTTTAACTGCTCAACATAAATACTGTACAAATATAAAAAGAGAGAGAAAATGTATATCAATTTTTAATAATTCCTATTAAAGATTAAATTAAACTATGATTAAACCTGCAACTATTTTGAGTATACATAATCAATATATGGTGCATCCTACTCAGATATAAGTAAAACATAGTTCCAGGTTACTTTGTACTCTTCATTTGTCATACATCTTTTCATTGCTCTTCCAAATACTCTTCCAGGGTGCTTGAAGATAGATAGTTTGTACATAGAATCATCTTCTACCATCACATGATCTTCATCATTCCAAGGAACATTTCTATTCTTTGTATTGACATTATCCTCAAAATAATAAGAACAAAATGATGATGCTTCTTCTACTAAATATGCATTGCAAATTGAACCTTCAACTTTTGCCTTGTTTCTAACATTCAATTCCAACTTACGAAGATACGTACAACCACAAATGTTAGGTTTCAATTATATTAAATTATAAAATTACTTTATGTATGAAATAATAAAACACACAAATTATATGTATTTACCTCTCAAAAGGATACATCCACCTATATTGCACTGGCCCTACTATCATTGCTTCATATGCCAATTGAACTAGCAAATGCTTTATTTAGTCAAAAAAACTAAGTGGGAATATTCGTTCAATCTTACAAATAATAAGTGGAACGTCATTCTCCAGCCTCGCCATGTCATCTATTTTGATTGTGGCTGCAGTTAGCTGTTTGAAAAAGAAACTAAGTTCTGTAAGGACCTTCCAAACACTTAGGAGAAGTAATTCATGTAATGCAATTAGTATTAATATTTACATAAATACATGACAGTCATGACTTTTCATTCCAAATAACATAAGATTTTCTTATCCACGCATCTACCCATATTTGACACATATCCATCAAGGAATTTCAAATTGTTAACCCATTCACATAATATCTGTCTTGCCTTCTTATCAAGTGTGTAGCAAGCTTTAGGGAATATACTTGTCTCATTCAGTTTCAATTCAGGACACCAACTGGTAATCATTCATCCCTTGTCTTGATTTTAAAGTGTCTTTTGTTTTTTCGTATACATTAAGTAAAGTGTTTAAAACATTGTCAAACATATTTTTTTTCAATATGCATTACATCTATGTTATGACGAATTAAATTTCGATAATGTCATCTCCTAAATGAACTGCTGGTGCAACTGTCATCACAATTTTATTTTTTCGAAATATAGTTCTATTTCTTTGAAATGGATGATTTGTAGGTAGAAACTTTCGATAGTTATCAAACCATGACTATTTACCACTAAATTTGAGGGTAAATGCATCATAATTTGTCATGCAATATAGGCATGTGAATCATCCTATAGTACTCTAGCTAGACAACATTGAATATGCGGGAAAGTAACTTATCGTCCACATAAGGGCAACTCGCATAATGAAATTATGCTTCTTTGAGATTTTATATGCATTCACGCCAACATCCCACAATTGATTAAACATTACAATAAGCGGCTGTAAGAAAACATCCAGCATGTCTTTTGAATTTTTTGTCCTTGGAACTACTATTGACAAAAACATATATTTCTCCTTCATACACAACCACGGAGGCAAGTTATAAGGTGTCACTATCACTTCCCATGTTGAATACTATTGTTGAGATTTCCCCAAATTGTTGAAATCCATCTGTGCAGAGACCCAATCTCACATTTCAACTTTCAGCCGTAAATCTTGATGTATATAATTAAAATTCTTCCAAGTAAATGAATTTAATGGATGACGCATTACCCATTCTTCAATGGCATGCTCAGAAGTCATCTCATAACATGTTCTGTAGTATTTGATGCATATAATCTCTGTAATCAAAGAATTAATGGAAAATAATAAATCTTCTTCAATGCAACTTTCAATTTTTGTCGCATATCTACAGCACAAGGTGCCTTCTTTAATCAAGGATGATCACAAAACTTACTGCTAATTAAATCACTATCACCATCCCAATATAACATATATCTATTGAACCAACAATCAATTTTTTTTCACTGGTAGATCCATTCCTTATAGTAACTTCTTAGTGTTGTAAAAGTTATTAGTGATCAAATTATTATATCGAATAATCTCCTTCATCAGTTTTGTCACCTGATCAAATAATTTCTTAGATATATGATTTTTAGACTTAATGCTCATAAGTTGAGCCACGAGTGATAATTGCAAATGTATTTTACAACCAGGTCACAAATCTTTATCTGCTTTAAGCATTTCATAAAAATTCTAAGATTCAGGATTTGGTGGTTAATCCATGTAATCCATATTGAATTTAGCACCAGTAGCTTCCGTGATAAATCTATGATATGTGTTTGATGAATCTTCACAACAAGCAAATGATTCAATACCCTCATTTTGGTCAATGTTCAGAGCCATTGTACTTTTCCCATTATAAATCCAAACAAAATAATTTGACACAAAGCTATATTTTGCCAAATGATATCTTATATTATTTGCATCACAAAAAGGGATATTCTTATGCTTGCAATGATTACATGGATACTTAATTTTTTATCCATCCATCCATCTCGATTGACTACATGCAAATTTGATGAAAGTTTCAAGCCCACTCCAAAGATCTTTATTCAAGATTCCATTCATAAACCATCTGTACATCCAATAACGATTTGAACTCATTTTTCCCTGTTTTATTTACAAAAAAAAAATAATGCTCAATAATTATTTTTATTTAAACATTCTATTACTTCAAAATATACTAATAATAAAAAAATTTACTTACAAATGAATATTTAAAATTAAATATTATGAATATCGAGGTATTGCGTTAGCAGAATCTACATGAATAGATAAAGCTATTTTTAGCATGATACAGATTAATAGATATCATGGTAATACTAGATAAAGGGAGTAATATATGATAACACACAAGAAAGGAAAGCAAAAAAGATTGACATTTAAAGTTTGAAGGGGGAGAGCGAGAGAGAGAGAGAGAGAGAAGGTGGGGAGAGAGAGAGAGGGGCAGAGAAATGGAGAGACGGTGAGAGAGAGAGAGAGAGAGGGAGAGAAAGGGGAGAGGCAGAGAGAGAGAAAGGGGAAGAGAGGGGGGAAGAGAAATGGCAAAATGGAGAGAAGGAGAGAGAGGGAGAGAGAGGGAGAGAGAAAGGGAGAGAGAGAGGGAGAGAGAGGGAGAGAGAGGGAGAGAGAGGGAGAGAGAGGGAGAGAGAGAGAGAGAGAGAGAGAGAACAAGCAAGAAAGGAGAGTGAGAATCAAAATAACAAGAGAGAGAGAGACACACACACAGAAAGAAAAAGTTGAAGAGAGTGACATAGAAAGAATTAGAGAGGGAGAGAGATACACATAGAGAATGCAGTGTTAGAATGAGGAATTACATAAAAGAAAAAAAAATTCTGTAAAAACCTATCAAATATTACATCTTTTGTTATACATAAGTTCATATATGAGCCTGAGACCTTAGGGCTAGGATTAGTTAATAGTATAACCCTTATTTGTATTATACCATATATGGAATTACCAACAGACACTCTCATGCAATGTGCTTAAATATTGTTGATATTCTATTTTTGTCATTTAATTTCAAGTTAGTGCAAAAAAGTAGTATTATGCCATATATAATTATATGTTAGTATACATATAGTAAATATAGTTATCAATAGTTACATATAGTTAAACATATAGTTATATATAGATATATGCATACATGTAGTTATATGTAGATATGCATAAATGTATACAAAGTTATTAATAATTATGTAGATTTACAAATATGTATACATATATGTATACATAATTAAAAATAAAGTTATATTTATTTATATAGATTTTTTTATAGTTATACTAATATTTATATATAGTTATACACATATAGTTAAACAGTATGTTGTATGTTTTTATACATATAATTATAAATATAGTTACATCTTGTTATACATATAGCTACACGTATAGTTAAACTTATATTTATACATGTATGTATATATATTGTATCATATAATTTCATCTATTTATACATATAGTTATGCATAGTTATGGATATACTAAAATACATTTTTTATACTAATATATAAAAATGTATATTAAATATATTTTGTTAATTATATATTTAATTATAGCTATGTATATAGATTTTATAGTTATACATATAGTAAGATATAATTATTTATTGTTATATGTTATTATACATATAATATATATAGTTATAAAAAATTATATATCATTGAACATTTAGTCATATATATATATATATTCATATGAGTAGTTATATTTAGTTATATAAAAATATATACAAAGTTATAAACACAAAAAAATTACATATATGTATACATACATACATACATACATACATACATATGTATATATATATATATATAGTTAAAAATATAGTTATATTTTATTATATAATGTTTTATTTAGGTTTACAAATATATATATATATATAGTATACACATAATTAAACATAATGTTGTATGTTGTTATACATGTATTTATAAATATAGTTACAAATGGTTATACATATATTACACATATAGTTAAACTTATATTTATATTTATTCATGTAGGTATATATATTTATTCATATACTTTTATATATTTATACATATAGTTATTTATAGGTATAGATATAGTAAAATACATTTTTATATACTAATATATACAAATGTATATTAAATATAAGTTGTAAATTATATATTTAAATATAGTTATGTATAAAGCATTTATAGTTATACAAATAATAAGATAAATTTATTTATAGGTATATGTTATTATAAATATAGTATATATAGCTATAAATATTTTATAAAGTTAAACATATAGTTATATATAAATATATTTAAACAAATAGTTATACATAAATATATAAAGTTATAAATAAATATATATATTTACATATATGTATACATAGTTACAAATATAGTTATATTTGATTATATAGAATCTCATATTGTTATACAAATATTTATATATAGTTCTACAAATATTTATATATAATTATAAACATATAGTTAAACATAATGTTGTATGTTATTATACATGTAATTATAAATATAATTACAAGTGGTTATACATATAGTTAGACATATAGTTATACTTATATTTATACATGTAGGTATATATATATATATATATATATTTTTATAATTTTATATATGTATACATATAGATACCTATAGGTATATATATGGTAAAATACATTTTTATATACTTATATATAAAAATGTATATTTAATATATGTTGTTAATTATATTTTTAAATATAGTTATGTATAATATTTTATAGTTATATATTTATTCAAAGACAATAATTTATAGTTATATGTTCTTATACCTTTGGGATCCAAAGGCAAAAATACACAAAATAGAAAACAAACAAGTTTGGCTTACAACAGATCAGAACAAAGTAAATGTAGTTTTATATTTTAGGCGTGCAATATATAAATATAAATACAATTTGAATCCCCTAGAAATAGATGATGTCATCCACATAACAGAAGAAAACTAAAGCAAAATAGGCAAAGATTAGATCTACATCCAGATATGTCAACAAAGTTTGTCTCATCCTGCTATAATTGTTTATGACTTGTTGGCAAAGTAATTGGAAAGCTAATCAAAACCCTCGTAGAGGCCCTCGGCAGAGGTAGCACAGGTGCTCTTAATGTGCCAAGGCATTGGTAAATAAAGTGAAGTCCTAATTTGTCAGTAATTTCAGCTGCTTTCATCGCATTGGGAAGATCTTGCTTGTTGGCAAATACCAGCAAAACTACATCTCGAAGCTTTTCCTCATTTAGCATCCTATGCAACTCATCTCTGGCTTCAAAAACACGATCTATGTCACTGATCTCCACCATAAATATGAGACATAGGGTATTTTGGAAGTAATCCCTCCAGAAATGGTGAATCTTGTCTTGAACCCCAAAATCCCAAACAGTGAAATTGATAATTCTGTATTCAATAGTCTCTACATTGAAGACAATAGTAGAAATTGTGGTGACAATTTCACCAAGCTTCAACTTAAACAGAATGGTTGTCTTACTGCCATTATCAAGACCTAGCATCAAAATCCTAATCTCTTTGTTGACAATCAGCATGCTGAACAACTTTGTGAACGTTAACCCCATTTCTTCCACTAAATTTCAATCCCTTTCTCATATGGCAGTAAAGAGATCTGATTAGATAAATAAACAGAATCAATAAACCTCAAGAGATGGTCACCAGAGAGGGAGGTCAACCTCTATATGTTCTTATACCTATAGTATATAAAATTTAAAATAGAGTTATATATAGTTAAACATATAATTATATATATATATATTCATACAAGTAGTTATGAGTAGTTATACATAAATATATATAGTGTTATAAATAGATATATAGATTTAATTATACGAATACATATATGTATACATAGATACAAATATAGTTATATTTAATTATATAGAGTTTTAGATAGTTATACAAATATTTATATATAGTTATGCACATATTGTTATAAATATGTATGTAGTTCAAGATATAGTTATATGTAACATTTTTATAGTTATACATTTAGTAAAATACAATTATATATAGTTATATATTATTATACATATGATATATTTTGTTAAAAATATAATTATATAGAATTACTCATATAGTTATAAAATATTATATAATTAAAAAAATAGTTATATATAGATATTAATATAGTTATAAAAATAATTTACATAGTTATAAATATAGATAAATATAAATTATGATGAGTTTTATATAGTTATACAAATATTTATAAATAGTTATCATGAACTATGATAACAACACACACTTAAATGCCCAATTTAATTGCACCACTATAGAGAAATAACTTGTATCAACAATCTTTTCTTTTGGCAAATTAATATCATATTTAGTGGGAACCAAAGTCATAGTATATACTAAATATTCTATCATCAAATATCTCAAAGAAAAGAAAGATGTAAGGCCTAGATTGTTTTAATGGATTTTACTATTACAATAGTTTGAACTAGAGATATTAGATAAGAAATGTATAATCAAAATTTAAAGTAGCTTATCAAGACTAGAAAAAGAAGATAGAAGGGTTATTGAAGAAGATATTAGATAGATATTTTTTTTGAACAAATTATAGTATTGAATGAAAATGTAACTCCATGATATGTAGTATTGAATAAACCTTATCATTGCAAGTAGTATTCTGATCAAATTTTGAGGCAAAGTGTTTTATTTGGGAGATTAGTATTATCTTGCAATAATGTCACTGTTTGCTCTTTCTCTCATGAATTTGTGGAACATGTTAATATTTATGTACTTGAGTATTTTTCTTCTCAAAATTAATGTTGATATTTACATATATATGCATAAATATATATGTTCATATACACTGTCCTACACACACAAACACACATTTATACATCCATATACATTACTATACATTATATATCAGCAATACACATTTTTGTACTTTTGTATATTTTCACACATGTATCTACATTTTCAAAGTAGTGTGTATATACTTGTATGCATGCATATACTATTGTGCGCCCACACAAACACACACATATACATATATACACAATGTTTTTTTAAAGTTACACATGAAACTATTATGTGTGTGTGTGTGTGTAAATGTATTTAAAATTTTTTGATTTTGAAAATTTAATTAAAATAAAATAATATATATTGTACACAATTTATAAAATATTGTAAATTCTTTATATTTAAAATAAATAGTTGTGTGTGTGTGTATGCCTATGTGTGTGTGAAGCATATTAATGCATAAAATGAAATTATGAATTAAAATATGAGCTTCTATTTTATTCAAAAAGTTGCTTTATTAATATTTATATTAAAATAACTATCATTATACTCATATAAATAAATGAAGTTGGAATATTTGTAAATTATTTTATTTTTACAATTATGTTAAAAATGAAAATATAGTTCATAAATATATAATATTGATTTTGATTATCTATATAATTTTTTTATTAAAATATTAATCTTTATGATAAATTTCTACCTAGTATTTATTGTTATTAATCAATTTTTAGAAACTTTAAAATTCAAATAAATATAATGTAGTGCATTTAAATACATGCCTTTAATATTTTGTAAAAAATCAATTATTTCTTTAATTATGTTCAAACAAAATAGATTACCATATAACTACATGAGTAAATTTTCTATAAGTAATTATTATTTTTATTTTATTCAAAATATATAAATGACCATATAATTATATGAATTTGTTTTTTTAAATAATTATTTTTAAATTTTTTTTTTCAAATTTAATACATTACAAATGTTTTTTTTTGTAATTAATAGATACATTTCAATCATTGTTTATTTATAATAAATATAACATATTGCATATTATGAGGTGCAATTTTTATTTTGTAATTAAATTTTAATTTTAAATTTTTATCTTTGTAAATTGAAACTGCATCACATATATATTAAAATTTTTTTTATAATATTTATTACACAAACATATTGTTATTTGTTTTGAAATATATAAACATGAATTTTAACAAATAAATATTTTATTAGAAATCAATTTTAGTTAAATGATATTAAGTGAAACAAAAATACAAACCCTAAACATATTAACTCATAATGATTTATACAAACATTTAAAAATACAATAAAAATACATTTAAGGTTGAAAAGATTAAATTTACGTTTTTAAAATATATGGGAAAATAATAAAGATTTATACAATATCCAAAAAAACATGTATGAATGAGATGAATGATATGAATGGATATTAAGTTTTTGAAGCATCTAGTTATACATATTGTAGATGTAGTTATATATAGTTTTCATGTAATTATATATATTTAGACATATGGCTATGTATAGGTATTGATGTAAATAAATACAATTATATATTGTAATATGTTGATATACATATTGTTAAATACATTTATATTTAGATATATATATATATGTGTGTGTGTGTGTGTGTGTGTGTGTGTATTAAATATATGTTGTTATATTTATATATAGTTATGTTTATGTATACTATTTTTATATTTATAGATATAGTAAATACACTTATATAAGAAATTTGAATTATAACACACATGCATATTGATGTATAGTTATGTTTAAATACACTTATATAAAATACACTTATGTTTATGTAAATTGTTTATATATACTATTTATATACAGTTATGTATATTGATGTAAATATCAAGTTGACATACCTTATACTATTTATGTATACTATTTTCATATAGTTATATTAATGTATATAAATACATTTATATATAGTAATATGCTGATAAACATATTGTTAAATACATTTATATATAGTTATATATCTATATATGTGTGTATGTGTGTGTGTGTTTATATATATATACATATATATATATATATATATGTATGTATGTATGTATGTATATTAAATATACGTTGTTATATTTATATATAGTTATGTTTATGTATACTATTTTTATAGATATAGATATAGTAAAATACACTTATATAAAAAGTTCGAATTATAACACACATGCATATTGACGTATACTGATGTTTAATTCACTTATATAAAATACACTTATGTTTATGTATATTGTTTATGCATACTGTTTATATATAGTTATGTACATTGATGTA
Organism: Sapria himalayana; assembly: GCA_029783825.1. Lineage (NCBI taxonomy): Eukaryota > Viridiplantae > Streptophyta > Magnoliopsida > Malpighiales > Rafflesiaceae > Sapria > Sapria himalayana. Next base: position 59,795 of record JAREIK010003404.1, on the reverse strand, counting down.
GATATCAAGTCGGCATATCTAATGTGCACTATCAACATCCACACAATGAAAATGTATTATATAACAAATGAATGAAGTATGTATACGAATAAGTTTATATAAGCAATCCAAGCATACCATGGTGATTAGTGAAGAAGAATTTTGGAATAAAAAAATAAAAGAATCAAAATGCATACTCTTGCTTTAAGATAATCGATTAAGAATTAGGGTTGTAAATGTACCTCAAATCAATAAGAAATCTTGCTTATATTACTCTTCGATTAGGTTTTGATGAGTCAGTGTCGAGAGATAGAGGTAGATTACGGACTTAGGTGCTTCACTAGTTAGAGTTGTCACTCCCATCTCGACAACAAGTGATTATATATATTATAAATATATAAACAATTTAAAAAATTATATGTTTAACCTTATAAAAAAAATATCAAAAAGCTACAAAATTTACAAACATCATATAATAAGACATACATGAAAAGATTATTTGCCTTCTAGCTACTCTCCTAAGAGTTATAAAATACTCTTAATGTTAAAAAATATATAAATATATATATTATATGGTTATAAAATTTTAACAATTCATATTAATTTTTATGAAGATAATATGAAATAATTTTAAAGGGATAAAATTTAATATTATTTGATATCATTAATACTTTTTAAAATTCAAAAAATTACTTAAAGTGAGAAGAAAATTAAAAAAATGTATTTTTATTATTTTAATAAAGATTGAATGTTAAAAGCTAATAGTAAAAATATTACTACATTGTTTAATTCTTATAAATTTTAGTAGGGGCAAACATATATGTTTTTATTTTTAAATTATAATTTATTTTCGTATAAATTTAATTAAACAAAATTTTAATTTTTATTATATTTAAAGATTTTTAAATTTATATTAATTATTTTTTTAAAAGTTTTCTATAATCATAAATTTTTTCTATAATTATAATAATGTTAATATTTACTAGTTTATTCATCAATAAAGATATTTTGAAAATATTTTCTATATAATCATACAAAGAATTATTTTACATTTATATTAAAAGAAATTTTATAGTATGTTAATTTAATTTTTAAAATATCATAAAAATTATTATACTTATAGAATTAATTATTTTATGTTACTTTAATACAACATTTTAAGTTTCTTAATTAACCATTATAGAAAAATATTTTGTATACTTTTTAAAAAATTTATATATCATAAAAATAGATATTTTAGTCCTTATTAATATAATTTTTTTTATTTTTATATATTTTAAATTATTTATTTATAATATCCATTTTTTTAATTTTACAAGGAGAATGTATCTTTCAAGGATCGCTCATCTATAGACCAGTAACATACATTAAATAAACAAAATTAAATAAAATATTAAAACTAATAATAAATTAAAAAAATTAAATAATTAAAGATTGACTATAGAAATTCCGTCACTAAATTCATCGCTATGTTACAGATGTAATTAGCTAGGAAAATTTCATCGCTAAAACCATCATGATATTCTAGTTATAATTAGCTAGTAAAATTTCATCGCTAAATCCATCGCTATTTCCGGATGTAATTAGTTTGGGAAATCCCATCGCTAAAATCCATCACTATAATCTGGATTTAATTAGCTAGTGAATTTCCTTCACCAAATCTATTGCTATTTTCTAGATTTTATTAGCTAGAGAAATTGTGTCACTAAATCCGTCACAATAAATGGAATTTTATTATCTATAAAAATTTCGTCGCTAAAAATATCACAATATTCGATGTTATTTTAGTTAGGGAAATCCATCGCCAAATTCATCACTATATTCCATATTTTATAATCTAGAAAAATTCTGTCGCTAAATCTGTTGTATATTCCATATTTTATTAACTAGGGGAATTTTGTTGCTAAATTCGTAGTTAAAATTCTCACTTTTCTTGAGCGGAATTTATGAAAATATTTCATCATGAATATGTTGCAAATTTTTATTTCATTGAAAAAACATAAATCTTTTGTTATTCCCTAGCCAATCTCTCATAATTTATCTAGGAATTGATCCCTAGCTAAAATCCCTAGCTAAATGAATATTTTCTTGTAATGTATAGATAGAAATAGAACTAGATGGATAGATAGACAAAAAGATAGACAAATAGATATATGTGTGTGTGTGTGTGTGTGTGTGTGTCGGTAGACTAATTGATAGAAAAATAGATATAAAGATTGATATACTAATAGATAACAGAAATATAGACAAATAGATAGATAGATAGATAGATAGATAGAAAATAGATATATAGATAGTTAGACAGATCGATAGACAGATAGATAGACAGATAGATAAACATAAATATTGATAGATAGTTAGTTAGAGAGATGGATAAATAGATATAAAGATTGATAGGTAGACAAATAGATAGAAATACTAGAAGATAAATAGATAGACATAAAAATAGACAGTTAGAAAGATAAAAGTAAGATAAATAGATAGATATATAAAAAGACAAATAGATTGACAAATAGATAGACAGATAGATAAATGAATTGATAAAAAGATTTATTTACAAATTGATAGATAGATTAATAGACAAAATTATAGTCTGATTGATTGATTGATTGACATATAGACAAATAGATAGATAGATAGACGAATAGATCAATAAATCAATAAATTATTTGATAGACTGATACATAGACAAACAAATAGATAGATAGATAGAGAAATAGATCAACAGATAGATAGACTGATAGAAATATATATATATATATATATATATATATATAGACTGATATATAGATATATAGATAGATATATAGATAGATACATAGAAAAAAGATATACATATGGATAGATTCATAGATTGATGGATAGATAGATATATAGATAGATAGACAGTTAGATATGCAAATAGATAGATAGACAAATAGATAGATAGATAATTAGATAGATAGATAGATAGATAGATAATTAGATAGATAGATAGATAAACAAATATATAGACAAATATATAGATAGATAGACAGAAAGATTGATAGATTGACAGATAGACAAACATATGGAGAGAAAAGACTCATAGATAGATAGAAAGATAGATAAACATATAAATAGATAAATAAAAAGAAAAATAGATAGACAAATAGATTAATAGTTTGATAGATTGATTAATAGACAGAGAGATAGAAAGTTAAATATATTGACAGATAGAAAGACAGATGGATAGACAGATTAATAGATATATTGATAGAAAGTTTGATAGAAATATTGATAGAGGGCTAGATAGATAAATAGATAGTTAGATAGATAGATAAAAAGATAGATAGATAGAATGATAGTTAGATATATAGAAATACATATAGATAGACAGATAGATAGACATATAGATAGACAAATAGATAGATAAAAACAATTACAAATAGAAATATAGAAAAGATAGATAGATAGATAGACAGATAGAAAAATATATAGAGAGATAGATACACAAATCGATAGACATAATGATTGATTGATAAATATATAAATAGATAGATAGATAGATAGATAAATAGATAGACAAATTAAGAGATAAATAGAATAATAGATTGATAAATTGATTGATTGATATATAGATAGCAAGATAAATAGATAGATAAATAAAATAATGCCACATAGATATACAGAAAGATAGACAAATAGAAAAATAGATAAATAGATAGATACACAGATAGTTAAAAACATAGAGGGAGAGATAGTTTGGCAAATAGCTAGACAGATTGATTAATATAAATATAGACAAATAGATAGAAAGAAATATATATAGATAGATAAATAGGCAGATTGATAGACAAATTGATAGAAAGATAGATAAACAATTTGATAGATAGATTGATAAACAAATTAAAAAATAAATTTAGAGACTAAATGATAAATAGATAGATAAGCACATTAATAGATAGATTGATAGACAAATAGATAGGCAATTAAATATATAGGTTGATAGACAAATATATAGATAGATAGATAGATACATAGATACATAGATATAAAAGAATATAGATATGCACATAGAAATACAAATAGAGAGATAGATAGGTACACAATTAAAAAGATAGATTAACAAATAGATAGATAGATAGATAGTTAGAAATATAGATAGACAGAAAGATAGATAGATAAACAAATATATAGATAGAAAGAAAAAAAAATAGACAGATTGATTGACAGAAATATCGACAGATAGATAGAAAAAATTAATGAAAAATAGATATATAGAAAGATAGACATATAGATAAATAGATAGATAGATAGGTAGACAAAAGATAAAGAGAAAGATAGATAGCTAGCTAGCTATATAGATAGATTAATAGAAAGATAGACAGACATATAGTAAGAAAGATATGCAAATAGATAGATAGATAGGCAGATAGATAGATAGATAAATAGACATATAGATATAAAAATAGATAGACATATACATTGACAAAAAGATTGACAGATAGATAGATAGACATATTGATAGATAGACATATTGATAGATAAATAGATAGACAATATGATATATAGAAAGATAAATATATACATAGATATATAAAAAGATAGATAGACTTTTAAACAATTGCATAGATAGTTAGATAGACACATAGATATATAGATAATTAGATAGATAGACACATAGATATATAGATAATTAGATAGATAGATAGCTAGGAAGATAAATAGATAGATATAAAGAAACTTTTATAGATGGATAGATTGATTGATAGAAAGATAGCTATAAAGATAAATAGACACATAGATAAATAAAAAGTTCGTAGATAGTTAAGATAAATAGATAGATAGATTGATTGATTGAAGAATAGATAGACATAATTTGAGATAGATAGTTAGATAATTAGATAGAAAGATAGATAGTCATATATATAACAAATAGATAGATAATTAGATAGATAGAAAGATAGAAAGAATATTAGACAAATGCATAGACATATAGATAGATAGACTGGTAGAGAGTCAGATAGATATACAGATATATATATATATATATATATAGACATATAGACACACAAATAGGTATATAAATAGATAAATATATACATAGACATAGAGATAGACTAAAAGATAAAAATATAGATAGATAGTTAGTTAGATAGCTAGACAGATAGATAAACAGAAAGATAGACAAAAAGATAGATAAATAAATCTATTGATTGATATGGAAGTATATAGACAGATTGATAGACAGATAGATATAGAGATAGATAGTTAGAAAGATTGAAAAATAGATAAATAGATAGATAGACTGACAGATAGACAAATAGAGAGATAGATAGATAGATATACAAATATATATGTAGATAGATAAATATCCGTATAATTAGATAGATAGATAGAGATTAAGATTAATAGATAATGAGAGAAATTTAGACTGCCAAACTTATAGAGAAACAAAAAAACTAATAGCTTGACAAACATATAGATAGATAGATAGACAAACAGATAGAAAGATAGATAGACTGATAGTAAAATAGAAAGATAGATAAATAGACAGATAGATAGACAAATATATAAATAGATAGACAGATTGATTGATTGGTTAATTGTTAGAAAGAATGTAAACATATTAAAAGATAAATTGACAAAAAAATTGATATAAAAATGGTTAAATATATTAATGGATAGATAAACAGAAAGATAGATATATTGACAGATATATAGAATGTTAAATCGATAGATTTTTAGATAGATAAATTAATAGATAGAAAGATAGATATAGAAACATTGATAGATAAAAAGATAAATATATATATAATTAGATAGACATATAGATAGATAGATTTAGAAAAAGATAGTTAGTAAGAAATATAGACACATAGATAGACAAAAATAAATAAATAAAGATTGATAGATAAATAAATAGCTACACACATCTATATAAGATAGATCGATATATACACAGACATATAAATAGACATATAAATACATAGAGAGATAGAACGTTAGATATCTATTTCTGTATCTACCTACCTATCTATCTTTCTTTCTTTCTTTCTTTCTGTGTCTCTATTTATCTGTGTCTATCTGTCTAACTATCTATCTGTCTACCTATCTATCAATCTATATTTATATCTATCTGTCTGTCTGTCTAACAATCAATCTATCTATCTTTATTTCTTATTTGACTATCTATCTGTCTATCTATCTATTTTTCAATCTATCTATCCATCCATCAATCTAATTATCTATTTGTATATCTATTTATCTATATATATATATATATATATATATATATATATATATATATATATGTGTGTGTGTGTGTGTGTGTGTCTATCTTTCTATTTATTTATGTGTCTATCTATCAATTTATATATCAGTCTATCTAATTGTCTATCTATTTGTATATTTAACTTTTATCAAATGTCTATCTATCTATCTACATGTCTATCTATCTGTTTCTTAATCTTTCTATCTGTCTATATATTTGTATATTTATTTATCTATCTATCTTTTTATCTAAATTTGTATTTATCGATCTATCTATCTACCTGTCTATCTATTTCACTATCAATCAATCAATCTATCTGTTTATTATCTATCTATATTTCTGTCTATTTATATGTCTATCTATCTATCTATCTGTTTATCTATCTGTCTATCTATCTATCTATTTATAAGAATATCTTTCTATTTATCTATGTATCTATTTGTCTATCTAATTGTCTATCTATATGTCTATATATCTGCATATCTATTTGTCTTTCTATATGTCGATCTATCTATATATTAATCTATCTATATGTCTATCTATATAATTATATGTCTATCTATATGGCTATAAATCTTTAATTCAATATGTTTATCTATCTATCTATTAATCTATCTATCTCTCTTTCTATCTCTTTATCTAAATGGCTATCTATATGTTTATCTATCTATTTATCTATCTATTTATCAATCTATATGTTTATATATCTATTTATATATATATATATATATCTATCTATCTCTATATGTATCTATCTTTCTATATTTTTATTTATCTATATCTCTATCTATTTATCTATCTATATGTCTAATAATTTGTCAATCTATATGACATTCTACTAGTCTATCTTTTTGTCTATCTATCTGTATATATATCTTTCTATCTACTTTCCTATAATTATGCCTATCTATCTGTCTATCTATTTGTATATTTATCTTTATATATAATTATCTATCTATCTATTTATATATCTATCTTTCTATATATCTCTATATCTATTATTTTATTTATCTATCTATCTATATGTTTATATATTTGACTATCTATCTATCTATTTACATGTCAATCTATATGCCTATTAATCTGTCTTTTTATCTTTATAACTATCTATCAATATGTCTTTCTATCTTCTATATTTATATGCTATATATATATATATATATATATATATATATATATATCTATTTGTCTAATAATTTATAAATTCTATCTGTGTATCTAATTTTTTATCTATCTATATATGTGTTTATCAATGTCTAAACAATCCGTCAAACTATCTATCTATCTATTTGTTTATTTATCTATCTATCTATCTCTTATCTATCTATCTATCTATTTATTTAGCTTTTTGTTATATATCTATTTGTATCCCTATCTTTTGTCTATCTATTTGGGTACATGTCTATTTGTTGTATATCTATCTATCTTTCTACTATGTATCTATCTATCTATATCTCTAATATATATATATATCTATCTATCACTCTTTCTATATATCTCCATCCATCTGGAATCTATCTCTATCTATCTTTCTAATTATCTATCCTACTATCTATTTGTCTATCTATATATCTATCTATCTTTCTGTGTATCTATCTTTATATCAATCATATAT